>JAQQZZ010102438.1:0-12926 GCA_030265115.1 Mopalia vespertina
AGTGATTCACGTGTCGGATTACTGATCCTCCTTCGATGTATCGCTCACAGGTTCGAGTCAGTCTGTCGACCCCAGGTATATGAGTGAGTCACACGGTGTGCCTCCGGCAATCGCGAGGGTGGGTTTCACTAGGTTTCATCCAAGTTTTCCCAAACTGAGAAATGGACAATCCGTCGTAATATCAATGAAATGCCCTATTAAGGGCGACGTTATATTTCAATCAAATAAACAAACAAACAATCGGGCTTAATTCCATCTGGGATGAGTATGTATCTACATACTCATCCCAGATTCCACCAAGCTGAATAATGTAGTCCTTTTTTCTTTTTCAGGTTTGGATCTGCTTCCGTCAAATGTTAACGACAATAAATGACATGTACATGTATATAGGTTATCATTTCTTTACAGTTTGAGTAACGCCGTAGACAAAGGTTATTGCACCAGTGTGAATATTATCGTAATTTCCTTCACGTTCCGATGGTTGGGATTTAAACTTTGTTTCTAACAGCTAACAAAATTGTTATTTATTTTCAACAGGCGCTCAATCAAGAGATATTTGATCTTATTAGTTTACTTTACCATCCTCCAACTTCATTGAAGTAAGTTTGCTAATTTGTGTGGTTGTTGCGGCCTATATGAAGATAGTCTGTGTCTCTAACCACGAAATGTCACCACCAAAGTCCGTAAATAATTCATGTCTTATCGTCTGTAAATTTGAACTATTGGCGAGAAGGGAGTCTCTGGTAGAGAGTCAGTTTGACGCCTTTGTAGAGTATAGATATTCTCTTAAGTCTTAAATAAGAGAAAGTATCAGAATAAGTGATTTTCATTTGATATATACAATCAATAATATTTTGTTAAAATGTCTTCAACCTATTTAAACATTTACTGGAATTGATCATGTATTACAATTTTAGCCATCACACAGTTTTGTTCATACATTACATTTAGAACTCTATCATGTACATCCACGAATAGTTTGAAAGCAGTTGAGGTCGGATATATCGATATTTTCTGTCAAACGAAGAATTGTATACAACTAGTGTACAGGGCGCTTATTGATATATTGTGCGGTATGAGCTTTCCGTTAGTTAGTCTGACTAGCAGGTATCACAGGAAGTGTTTAATACACAAAATGTATGCGACAAAATCTGTTGTCTCTCCATGGCACGGTTTTAGGGTTAATCCACGATTATTGATAAATTATAACCAGAAACATAGGCTACCACAAGAGGAAATTTATTCAAATAGCTCGTTTTTGCCATCATATTAAAGTTCCGAATGAGTGATGAGGTCAAGTCTGGATAATTTGTAATAAAGCGGTTTTATTAACTGATAGACGATTTTCTACTTTCTACGTTATAGACACACCAATGGAAGATGCAGCCAAGGTCACAGTCAATTTAAACGTCAAGCTGAGCACGTTACTGTTATGTCCAGCGTTTGCTTTCATTTGTAATGTGAAACTGACCCATCGTCCGTTCCTTCTGCTTATCAATTATTTTTCCCATATACAAGATAAGAATAGGCTATTTGCCAAAGTTAGGAAGGACCTTTCGAAAGCTGTCAAATTATGCCTATGTTTTGTCTTCATAAAACCCACCCCAGCGACTGTGGTAGCCACACATGTGACTCACTCATATACATGATGGTCGAAAGGCGGACTAGAACCCGTGGATGGTACATCGAAGAAGTCAGAAACAGACTCGCTAACCACTAAGCCACGACTGCGGGCTCCTCCAACATAAAGGTCGTTGTTCGAAAAGAACATTCCATAGTTCACCAGTATCACCTGGTAAAAAAGGCATCACTAGTGTGAAGTTTATCGTCGCCATGTCTCCTTCTTTTTACATCTTCAAAAACATTCCATACTATTCAACCATATGTAAGACAGTTTCATACTTAATAAATGCGTAAACTTTCGTTATAATGTACCTGTAAAGAAATCAGCTAGAGGTTTGACAAACTCTTTACTTGCTTCCAGTTCGTAAGTGTCCTAGTGTCACAATTACATTCAAATCATTTTAACGCGACCTGGTTACTAAGTTCCCACTTGTCGATTGAATTGCTTGAGTTGTTTTTCCACCTACTTGGCTTGCACCGCCGTCAAGTTAAGTAACGAAGCAATTCATTTTTTTAACAGATTAGGTTCTAAGGTGTTCACAGATTAACACTGAAATCCAATAGGCCTACCATCATAGCCGACATATAAAACGTTTTTAAATAACCTAGTTTGTTCTTCAAGCTGAAAGGATGTGGAAAGCTCGAATATCCAGTACATTATTATCAATATTTGAATAGAATAAAAGTATTTTTAGATCCTTACTAATAGATCCTTACATTGGGGATTGACGTTGGGGGTGAATCTCTGGTACTATATCATTAATCGTTTAGCTTATCTTTGAATGCAATTATAGCATTTGTATTTCTAACTGGTTCCACCCTCCTCAATCATGAGCGACTTATCAGATATTTTAACAGAACAGAGTGACAGTATGCTGTGTTGTGTTTTCATTGACATGCCTATTTATATCTGTATTTGTATAGCAAAAAAGCTTTTAAACTATTTATCTAACTTTGCCCGTAATACAAATAAAACTGCTACTTGAGTTAGGCTGATTAAACTTAACCGTGCGATCACACAGGCCCAGCTTGCAATATATTGTGGTTTACACCATAATGTCTATCCTGTTGGCTCTATCTTACTCCTGCCCTTAACGATGAACATAATTCAATGACATGGATAAATGTATGATCAAGTGAAGGGTAAAAGATGAAATCAAAATTACTTGAGGTGCATATATTTTTGTTCGGTAGAAAACGTCAATATTACAAAGGGCTCTACTTTTTCTACCCTTCGAATCGAACACATGATTGATTAAATTTATTTGTTGAGTTGTGTTAGTAACACCCAAGGCTAATTCAGATACGTGATAGCGGTAATAGGGTTCAATTTTTCCATGTTCATATCTTCCATGCGTTTCATCTGATAAAACAAGAAGCCCGTGGTGGCAGAAGTTATGATCTGGGTGATGTCTAATTATCCTCATGAAATCAATAAACTGATGGCAGGATTAATAATAACTGCTTCTGTTCATTGGCAGAGGAAAAATATCTGTAAATGATTTAAACAATATATTGTTTTATTAACGTCGCTCCCAATTACAACAGGAGTACGGTATGTTAATTTAGTCTTTGATTTGTATATGGTTAGCTTCGTACTAGACTGAAGCCTTGGTTCGTGGCTAAACTGAATTGACTCGTTTAAATATTATTTCCTTTCTGGACAGAATATCTGCCTTCGATGGCGGCCTAAGCCCCGGAAGCTCTCGATTTCTACACAGTCGCAATACATGTATAAAACCAATATTTGTACCCAAAAAAACACACTTGACCATGGATGTTGATTATTTTAATTCGATGAATCATTATTTGTTTTAGATAAACTCCTAGAGACAAGTTTCTAAATACATCTTAATCTCGAGTTGTTTAGATTGGCGTTTCTCTTGTATGCTATACTGGGTCTTATATGGTAAACTATGACTGTTGATGTTAGGTTTCATCTCATTTTTTGCTTATTGCATAGTTTTGAAAACATCTTATTTTTAGCTCACCAGGTGGCGCTGTTGCTTATCTGAGAGCCCTTTTCACACCAGATCAGTTTATTGTCCACCACAACCATAGTAGGGGGGACTTAGAAATGCTACCCGGCGTCCGTCCGTCCTTCACAAATGTTTGTGATTACGCTAGCTTGAAAACAAATTCACCGATTAACTTCAAACTTATTATGTAGCTTCTTCTGTTAAGACTACGGATGGGATTGCATTTCACCAAATTCCATAAAACAACAATGGCTGTTATTACATAATTTTAGAATATGCATGTCTGTATGTGTTTTGAACACGATAAGAATAAATTTACAGATTCACTTCGAAACTATATAGCTTCCTGCCTTTGAGACAATGGATGGGATTGAATTTCACCAAGTTCTGTAAAACAAGATGGCCACCATTGCATTGTTTTACAATATTCATGTTTGTATATGTTGTCAACACAGATTAACTTGAAACTTGAAATATAGTCGTCTCCTATTAAGAAAACAGATGGGATTGAATTTCATCAAATTACGTAAAACAAAATGTCCGCCATCGTATTATTACAATCTTCATGTCTGTATACATGTATCTTTTGAACATGATCACTCTGTAACAAATTCAAGGATTAACTTGAAATATAGCCTTCTGCTATTAAGACAACGGATGGAATTGCATTTCATCATTCCGTAAAACAAAATGGCCGCCATTGCATAATTTTACAATATTTACGCCTATGTGTTGTGAACATGATAATTTTGAGATCAAATTCACAGATTAACTTGAAACCTGGAAGTTAGCTTCCTCCTACAAAGACATAAGATAGGATTGCATTTCATCAAATTACGCAAAACAATATCGCTGCCATTGCATAATATTTCAATATTGCTGCTGATTAACTAGAAACTTGTACCTTCAGTTAAGAAACAGATGAAATTGCATTTCATCTTATTCCACAAGTTATTAAAAAACAGATAGTAACTTCAAACTTTGCTGTTTCTGTTAATACCGTACATGCGGTTGTATTTCACAAAATATATGCCGGACATCGTAAATTGCAACAAAACTTTTACTCTTTGGCTCTTTGAAGAAGAAAAAAAGGTTCTTAAACAACTTTAGGAAAAGGTGATTTCACTGGGATAATGAGCATATTTAAAAAAAAAAAGCCTTTAGTGGTGGACCTGCTAGCTACTCAGCTTGTTGCTTTTTCAAAGCACATTTATTATAGAAGCATAAGAATCAAATACTTTTTTGATTAAATTTTTATGATCGATTTTATAAACATTTATTTGATAATCCAGCATGGTATATAGATATTGTATATGAAGTCTACTGCACAATGATGAACATGAGAGAGATAACCCAGTTCATGTCCCCTGGTATATCCTTTCAATCATTCACGACAACGATATTATAAAATTCATTACTTTTCAAAATCAACATATTTATAAATCTTTAATGATCGGTTGTAGTTGTTTATTTGGCTATTATGAATTCGCAATATTTAAAAAATTTTAATATTATTTATTATTACAAAGTTGGACAGAAGTGAATTTCTTTTCCAGAACATAACTTTAAGGCCTATCTTTATGAAATTTGACAGACACATTCACCATCAACAAGTTGTGCTTTTGCTATCATGGATTACCTGTTATTTGTATATGCATACTTCTTTAGAAGATGACATGCTGTATACTATAGTTTGACCTGTCTGTGGTAACAATGGCTATTATTTTCATTAACAGCCCTCTGACTAAGGGCAGTTTGAAGAGTAGCAATGCTGCCTTTACTTAGCACTGGAGGAAATTTAACTTTCCAACATTATGGAAACGCTAAACATCTTGGTTGTGCTAAGGTGTCCATTATTGTTGGAAAACACCCCTTTCATGTAAGTGAAATACCCTTAAGCACGGTGTAAAACACCAATCAATAATCAAATGTACAATATGGATCTATCCCATGTTGACTTGGATTTACTAGAAATCTTAGACCTTTATATTGTGCCCAATAAAGAAGCAAAGCCTAGGGCATATGTTTAAATGTGTTTGTGTATGCAGGGATACCATTCTCGCCGGGAGTACATTGTAACACAGGGCCCACTGCCCTCAACAAGAGATGATTTCTGGAGGTTGTTATGGGAACAAAATGTCCGCAATATCATCATGTTGACTCGCTGTGTGGAGAAAGGAAGGGTAGGCTTTAACATCTTATAGCCATTTTTCATGGATTTTATAGAAAAGTTATTTCTGTGTTTAATAACTCTGTTGACAAGAATGATGCAAACCTATGGTTTCAAGTGTGTTGACCTGCTCATATAGGGCCTATGATTACATAATACCATGGAGCTACTCCTTTCCTAAAATAACAAGGTAGTAGGGGTCTGTTTAAATTTGCAATTACAAAATATTCAGGGAAATAAAGCGCTTCATTTGTCACACTTTGATTTCTGTAGCATATCAAAAACTGTTCTAGAAGTTCTTTAGTACATAACTAATTTGTATACTGCAATTTTCTAGGTCAAAGATTAACATGTGACAGACTTTGGTTTTTGGAATGCATCTAGAGAAACATTGAATATTTTTAAATCCAACTTGATAAACACTTCAACCAGGTACTGAAATGGTGCCAAGATGACATAAGAGACCATGGGAACGGTAATCAACAATAAATGACGTAGGATATGATGTCACATTAATATTGTACCTTACAGAAAAATCCTTAAAATATTTTGGACATCCTACAAGATCATGGGACATGTTATGACATAATATCAATGTGATGTCACATCCTATATCATGTATTGTTGATTGCTGTTCCCATTGACACCTTATTTTCATCTTGGCACCATAAGATACTCTGATTGGCTAAGATCATATTACTTATAGTATAAGTTTTTATAAGTTTCACTTGAGAAAAGCCATGGCATTAGAGCCAAAAGCTTGTAAAAGTAAATGTTTACAAGGAATACATGTACATGTAGCTCAGGTGTTCATGTTTTTAATACAACCCACGTAGGAGTCTTTAACAATATATCAAATGTTGACTTGTTTACTTATTTATATATTTTTCTCAAGTGAGTACCTGTCACACACTCTATGAATACAAAATAAAGACATATTTTATTTACTAATACTATAAAGCAATTACAAAACAGGAGACAAGATAAGCTGTGACACAAAATGATAAGCAATTTGTCTATCTTCTCTCACATGGATTTACACCTTTTAGAAATAAAGACTAGACAGGTTTTGCTCTGCTGGTTAATCCTATTAGCCTGTACTAACAGTGCCCCCACTTTGCCATCCTTCAGATCTTCCTACAGATAAAGGTCTTCTTGGTTTTTTTCTCTTACCCTTACAAGACTGTTTGAAAACGAGAGTGTAGGAATTAATAAAGGGACACAGTACTTCTTACTAGTTCATAAATTATATGACATGATGTCCACAAAGAGAGCAGCGTGATTCATATGGTGTTAAGTTGAAAATCAGTTCTTTATCACTTCAATTGTTTTTAGGAGAAATGTGACCATTATTGGCCTCAGAATGCAGAGAGCATGTTTTATGGTGATTTACAAGTGGCTATTCTCAACGAAACGAAATTCCCTGACTGGACCATCACAGAGTTTAGAGTATCTCTGGTAAGGACAGAAAACAACAATGCTTTTTAATATATAAATGTCTGTGTCATTGACCATGAAGTAGACATTATAATCAGTTATTGTATTATAGTACATGTGTTTAAGTTATTGACACTCGCAAGTACATGTTAGTAAACAAATATGACAATATAATGTATGTTCTAGGGGGATAATGGCAGAAAAGTTCGACATTTCCATTACACTGGCTGGCCAGACTTTGGTGTGCCAGAGCGAACTCAGTCCTTGGTGAAATTTGTAAAGACTGTACAGACAAAATTAGTCAGTGACGGTGGCCCACAGATTGTTCATTGCAGGTAATATCATTTAGGTTCTTTCTAAATTATTGCATTTTAACAAATGTATTTATTACAAAATTACCCCAGCCATCTAAATTTTATCAAGGGCGTATTCAGTGAGGTCCCAAGTGTCAGCCTCCCTCCCCCTTTTTGTTTTTTCCTTGTTAACGCCTACCATAACCATTCTTCTATTTGCTGGGAGGTTTAAATTACTCAAAATAGCTTAAATCCCTTCTCCGCATTGCCTTCGTCACCCCCATTGCCTGGTTACTTAGGATTGTAATTGCGGCCAGGGATACTGTACCACCACTGATTATAACATCAGATGACCATTGGAAATACAAGCTACAGCTATAAATGAAAGCATCTGAGATAACAGTGATGGTCCCTTGCTAAGTTCAAATCATTTAGCTTCGTAATAGAGTACTTCTTGTGTAAATGTGTATTGTTTGCTGTCTCAGTTTGGAGTGCATTACAGGGTGATTGTTTATGGATATGAAAAGGTAAATACTAAGCTGACTTAAAACTTATACATGTATGTGTAAATAAACCTTAAATGTATGTAGATACAAATGTATTTGGTAAAGCTTGAAACATGAGGCACACATTTGCCAAGTAATAGTATAATAATTAGGAACAAAGCTCTAGAGTTTGATCTTGCATATTTAAGTCCATTAGTACTCAAGTCAATGAATCTCCGCTTCAGAGAAATAAGTATGCGAGAAAGGGTAAAGATTGGATTTTTGTATTTGCATGGATAAGGAAAAATTTTAATGGCTTCATTTGGAAATGAATCTTTGGTTGACTGAGCTAAAAAGGATCACTGGTATAAAGGCCTACAGACAAATCAAAATCACTAGTTACAGGAGGTCACTGTAGACATTTGTAAATAAAGCTGTCACATATTACTGTTTAAGCTGTTTAGTTCTGTGAGCCAGATTATCAGAGGAAAATTAGCTGAATAAAATTAATTGAAATGATGGTTTCATCAGGGTTTTACGCTGTACTTAAGTTCAACTCACATCATCACATGGCCACCTGCAAGTCAAATGGGTTCGATTTATCCAAATTCAAGGCCTTGAAAGTCCTTGAAAACGGCTGTTCTTGAAAGTGCTTGATTTCTCCTTTTTCCAAGCATATACACAATGTTTCTGCCATGGTTTTCTATACAGATTAAAAATAACAATCAAATTGTTGCACTGAGGCAGAATCCATGTGACTCCACTACTTTGGGGGATCGCCTGGGGGATGTCAGGATCGTAAAATGCTTTCAGTGCAATGCTTCATGGGCCTTTTCCTCCACCATAAGTAGTATTAGTTCACGTCTGCAAGAGATTTCTCATTAATACATTTTTATCACTTTAACACTTTTCAATAAAGCTGGAGAACAGTGCTCCTGACACGGCATACCAAAGCTGTTCTAAGGTTCTGTTTTCTGTGTGTTTTCAGTGCTGGAGTGGGTAGATCTGGGACATACATAGCTCTAGACAGGTTGTTACAACACATCCAACATAATGATTGGGTGGACCCATACAGTATAGTCCATGAGATGAGATGTCAGAGAGTGTGGATGGTCCAAACAGAGGTAATCAGGGAGGGGACTGATGAAACATATTCATCAAAAGCTGTTCTTATTTAATAATTAACAGTTTGTACCTGTATTTTTCAGATTGTTTAGAAAGAAACAGTTTTTATTTTTATAAAAATTGGTTGCATTTACATGCAGTATACTAATCAAGCATTACCATATCTGAATAACATAATATTTAAAAACCTCACATTGAGGTAAAAGGCAGCTTTGGTGGGGAGATTATTAGCAATGTACTCAAACATTCCTCTTTCCTTATGTAATGTCAGGTCACAGCTTTCTTCCAGATATGAGGCATACTGGGGAAAGCACTCCCATTATTATCAATATCATCTATGTGTGCAGAATCACTAAAAGATAAGAATAAAACACATTGAACTATTCTGTCTATGAAAGCATGACCGTATTTCATTAGGACTGTGTCTGCATCTGCTTTGTTTTACCACTTAACTTTGAGGGCAACAGGAAGCTCCTTCCCAAAGAGCTGCTTTGTGCCACCCCTTAGCTGTGAGAGCAACATGTCATCAGACCCTCTGGCTAAGGGCAGTTTGTTTGAAGAGTAGCAATCCTGTCTTTACTTAGAAAATTAACCTTCCAACATTATGTAAAAGCTACACATCTTTGTTGTCAATTAATGTTGGAATACATCGCTGTCATATAAGTGAAATACCCTTAAGCACGGTGTAAAACAACAATCAATCAATCACCAGGTCATCAGGAAGCTCCCTCTCAAGTGGATACTTTTCCCAAGGATATAAACCTTATCAATGACTATGTTAAATTAGTTGAGAGATATTAAAGTTTGCCAGGGAGCTTCATGGCTTAGTAAGTGAGCAAGTGAAAGAGCAACAGAAAATACTTGAAACATAATTACAAAATTATATTTCTAAACTTTTGGAGGTAACTCTATCTCTATCATCAGAGAAATGGCAAATGAAATTAAACAATGTTGTATAAGGCTTACATATAGACCTAGCTAACAAGAGATGTCAATGGGAGAAAAAACAATAATAACAGTTTGTAGGAGTGAAGCTTACATGTACATGGGGTGGGTGAGAAGTCCAAGCTGACAAGAAACCAAAAATACAGAGGAATATAGACAAAGGTTGGGGTAGCATATTGGGTAATAGACCAAACTAACAAGGAGTGTTCACAGGAAAAACACACATAATAAATACATGCAATGGCAACAGATTTGTATAGGCAAAACTATGCCTACCGGCTGCCGTAAACAAACATGCTGTACTATGATATGTAAATAATGAGATATTGGAATGAAAATGTCATATTTTCTCCTACATACTGTTATTGTTTTTCTCCAATTGATACCCATTGTTAGCTAGGCCTATATACATGTATAAGCCATATACAACATTATTTATTTGCATTGATCAAATACTGCTCAGTTCAAGAACTGCATGCTCAATCCTTTTAAAATTAATTAATTTACTTGCATTTGCCATTTCTCTAATGATGGATGATAGCTACCTCCGAAAGCTTTTTGCTCTCCCTTTTCTTTCAAACACAGTGCAAAGTTGTGGTTTCGTTGAAACACCGTTGTGTATCACATAAAACAAATAAATAAATCTAAATAAATAAATTTAGCAGGTGTCTTAAACAGGTGTCTATTGTTTTCAGCAACAGTACATATGTATCCACCAGTGTTTATTGAGTGTTCTACAAGGACTTGATGAGGAACCTATTTATTGTAACCAGGCTCATGAAAATATAGGCTATGAAGGTAACATGTCATTTTCTATCTCTTATCATTATCATGATAAACATGTTTATCAGTAACTTTGGCATAACCGTCTGGAAAAGTGTAACAACATTAGGACAACACTATGATTTAGATATGCAGTTTCATATCTATGTAAGAATTTGAGTGAAGATAAATTTATGAAACCAGAAAAGTTGCTTAATCACTTTCTCAGAAAGATTCATCAGGTAGAGAGCAAAGTGTTTTTATTTCCCCACATTTTAACTATCGTCTCTTAACTTGTTGATGTTCAAATAAAATAAAAGAGCTGAGATATACCAGAATACAACACAACATACCCCCTGTTCCCCTGTTTACAGTTGGCAATTACAGGGGTTGAAATGTTTAAAAATTTCCACCTGTTCTAGGAGACGGGTAGTTTTATTTTCTACCTGTCTCCTGTAAATTTCTACTTGTCCTCTTTTTTTGGTGTGTAACATAAAATAGGGCCTTCAGTCACTTAGATGAAATTAAAGGATCATAATTATTATTTTCAATATGAAAACATCAATGTTTGAATAGAATAGGTGACACACACATCTCTATTATCAATTAACGCAAAATTAAAAAAAAACATTAATTCTTTATTTAAAATAACCTGTCGATGGAGACAGGCGGATTTTGTGAAAATCCACTTGTCAATGACAGGTAGACAGGCAACATTTCGACCACTGTCAATTGAGCTAAACCATACCATTTCAACAGAGTTTCAATATCTCATGTGGTCATTAAACTTGAAATCATTACATTTCAAACTGAGTTCCAATATCTCAGTTGTCATTTGTCAAATGACAGGGCTCGAGAGACCAATCAAAAGCATGTTTAACTGAACAAAATCCTGCCTCAATATGGATATTTGTGTTCATAGGTTCTATGTCAAGTGTCACTTATATGCCTGTTTATATATTGGGAATTAGAAAGGAACTTCAAATTTAGATGCTCTTGATTCAGACACTAGATGGGATTGTATTCAGCTTCTTCTCACAGGCAGTTCATTGTTGGTCATTAATTTAAACACCACCAATGAATTTACATATGTTTTAAGGGTTAGTTTGTTATTTTTCTGGGCGCCCCAGGGTCGTGGCTTACTGGTTAGTGTGTGTGCTTACTAATCCTACTTCGATGCCATTTTTTCACTAATGGCTGGTGGGGGTAGAGTTTGATACACAGTTATGAAAAGCGCAAAAAGTTGGCTAATAATATGGGGGGACTTGTGATTTGTATGACATTGTTTTCATCTTGTTGCGTATTGTTCAATGGCTAAACGAATGTTCCATTATTTGTCTGAGATGGGGCCTGTAAGTCACGTCACGTGATCTGTGTTAGTATATATGCTTCTTTCTATATTCGGATAAAACCTGCATTTGACTTAGTTCTAACATCACACTGAGAGCTAAAATGATGAGAGTTCCACGATTGCACCCAACACCTAAACAACATACTCCTCTGAAAGACCAGTATTATAAGCATACCAACAGATCTACAATGATCTAGCCAGAAATCCAATAGAAGTGAATGAGACTTAGCAATTATTTGAGTAAATTAGTGTTTGAAATTAATTATGTACGGTTGTGAAAACTTTTAACGAGCAGTGTGAAACATAAATTGTATTTGTGCTTTGCATTTCAGATGATGAAGGCATCAATGTGGAAATCATTTGATTGGAGCAACACTGAATTGAAGTTCAACAGATCTGTTCTATGAAGAACAATCGGCAGGGAGAGATGAATCTGACAAGCAGTGACAAGCACAATGGATTTTCAGTCAATGTGCATGCTATGCTGTTCCAGCAATATGTTGAATGGTACAGACATGTAGCTCTGCTCATTCAATCAACTCAGTTTTGAGTGTATTAATAATGTTTGCTTACACAATTGTTTACATAATGAAACATTTCTAATCTCATTTGTGGTATCAGTTTATGTCAGACATATGCTATACCAACGATTGAACATAAATACCATCAGCCATTTATGTTCAATTTAATTATGAAATCAAAAGTTATCTTTAAACGTAGAACATAGCTGCCCTTGAAAAAGTTATAACCCCCTAA
>JAQQZZ010102449.1:0-16282 GCA_030265115.1 Mopalia vespertina
GGGGGGGGGTATGTTTGCGTTTATTGAATAATTGGAGGGAGAAAAATGTGCTTGCCTCTACCGAGAATCAAACCCGAGATCTTTCAATATATATATATAAATTTCATGATAAAATAAAAATGTTGATGAACATACCATGAAGCGGATATAATAACTATTGAAGCAATATGTATTCCGTAACCACTTAGGGATATTTTTGTCTTTTGTGTATTTAAGGAGGAGGGGGAGGGGGGGGGGGGGGGTTGTTATGTTTGCGTATATTGAATAATTGAAGAGAGAAAAATGTGCTTGCCTCTACAGAGATTCAACCCCCGAGACCTAAGCAAATTTTTCTCTCTTCATTAATTCAAAATATATATATATATTTTTTAAAATAAATTTATCTACATTTATAATATATTTTGAATAAATGAAAAGAGAAACATGTATATTGTACATGTACATGTATATATATACATGAACTAAATTAGCATGTTTAATTTTGTATAAAGAATCGTATAATTGTGAATTTACAGTATATGTCCAGGTGTAAAATTTAGACTGTTATATTACTACACCTATACAAACAAAAATGTCTACATTAGATTCAGTGAAGTATAGTAAATACCAAAAAAGTAAGTAAAAATAAAGAATATATATAACTCTTCATTTATTCAAAATATATATAAGTAAATAATTATATATCATTGCAATTCATCACTCTGACTGTTGGAAAAACATTAGTATAATTTAATTTGATGATATATATATTTCACGTATATATATCATTGATTGGCTGTATTGTACTTATATGAAATATTTAATTTAAATACACATAATTATATATATTTTTTTTATAAATGCAGGGAACGAAAATTTGCTGCAAAACCTGGAACTCAATATTTTTATATATATATAAATAAATAGATAGAAATACAGATGTTTGTAGTAAATAATTAATTAAATATTATGTTTTAATTAAATGAAAAAGGACAGCAGTAAGCATTTACGGTAAAAGCATATCGGTAAAACGAGCATTAAAGTGAAAATACAATATATGTCAAATGTACAGGGACATAATAAATATTGTTTTTAGTAGTACTTTTAATTGACTCATTCATGCTAAGATTGTTCCGTGTGATAGCATTTACACAACTGTACGTAGGAATACATTTCAATAAATTTGAAAATAATATACAGGTAGTAAATCCGGGATCCAGACGGGTTACGTTTCAACATAATCACCAGACAGATTTACCGTTTTTGCATTTTAGCTGCTGATATGTATGTTTGTACATATAAAGATAAATGTCGTAAATGCTAAAGAAATTTGTTGTTTCAGAAGGTATAACAAACAGCTTAAAATCAGATCCATCTTTAATAGAGAAATGGTGGGAGGGATGGCCGGAATTATGTAGGGGAGAAATATGTGGGGAGATTATAATGTGGTAAATAAAATAAATACATTATGTAATTAACATAGCGTATAAATAAAAATGTATAATTGTATATTTACGGAAGGCTCACACTTGGAGAAATATGATGTCGTATTTGCCGGTCTGTTACATTACATCCAAGTAATCGCTTTCAGACGAGAAAAAATATATACATACTTTCAAAAAGAGAGGTGGTAGATACCACAAGCACATGTAGCCTCGGTATAACATAACAACTTTTTGAGATAACACAAAGTAAGTGAATATGATTATACATTTCGAAATGGTTACAAATTTCAAAATCAAATGCCATTATTTCTAGTACAGGGATGATGATCAATTGCAATTTTATGATACGCACATTATTCAATATAACATATATTTTGAATAAATGAAGAGAGAAAAAGTATATAAGCAAAAAAGCTTTATTTGAGATTGTATCTATTATACTGTGCTATATGATTGTCAGAGCAATTGCGGTAGTTGAAATATGAAGCCCAAGCATACTGAGACAAGTGTTCAAGTTGAAACAGATATATCTGTAATAAACGTGTCAATATATAATAATGATATAGGGTGCAATTGTCGTGTCAAGCAGAAGTATACATACATGTACACATAAGACAAAATGGCGGATTTTCATGGACCGAAAACAAATTTGTGTATTATTTGAAATATGGGCCTACTCAATATCCAAAAATCCTTAACTACAGTTTTGTATTCTTAATGCGGCTCTTGAAGGACTATGATGAAATTTGCACTTTGACGACTTCCTTTGCGAATATAGTTCTGCTTCATAGTCTATCTACTGAGTACACGGTTGTGCACATCTACAGTGCAAAGTTCAGTTCAGTTTTATGTTGTTTATTTGTTTAATAGATGGTAACTAGGCACTAAAGTTATTTCACTCTATGTATATGAATCCATGTCAAAATATTTTATCTACAGACACTTAATTGATTCATTTTCCTTACAATTTTACCTTCAAAAATCTATACTGTATAAATATTATATAATTTTAACATTATACCGAGTCTCCATCCATAGGTTAGCTATACAGCATAATACAGGTAGGAAGATATAAGAAGGTTCCTCGTGCAAATATAAGCTGTGTTCAAATTGTAATCTCGGCGCAGTCGATGATGAATTCCATTTCATTCTGATATGTCCCGCCTTAAATAGTTTGAGGCTTTTGCATATTTAGAAATATTACCGTAAGAATCCTTTTGTATTCAAATTAATACAACTCCTATTAACAAAATATGTAACTGAACTTCTGAAACTTGGCAAGTATCTAGAAAGTGCAACTATACTGAGAGCATAGACTACTCTCCGCCATGTATATATGTTAATATGTATTACTGTCATTTATGTATACCAATAAGCTGTATGCTTACGGTTAATAAACTTAACTTAATTAAGTCTTACGGTAGCGTGTGACGATACGCCACTGGCAACAACACAATACAGCCAAATTACAAGGCGCAAAACATACTAACAGCTCGTGTACGAGAGGGTACCAAGCTCTGTGCTTTGTGTTGCCTTTCGACTCATAGAGAGTCATGGGTTATCTTCCCCAATTCATTTGAAAACGAAAGGAGAAAACTATAGGCACTTATTAATATGTATGCAAATAGAGCCATATTTATTGTAGATATAATGTACATATTGTACATATAAACAATATCTCATATAAACACTGCATAAAATGCACGAATATACACATATTTGTCAGTGGACATCTGACAATTTCCTAGCGCGTGACTCGCAAATATGCACATATATATCCACTAACTAAGTTAATAAAGCAAAAGAAAAACTGTCGAGAATAAATAATGAGCAAGGTCAGGACTCCTGAGATCGCCAGGTTTTGGGTGTACGGGGGGGAGGAGGGGGGGGGGATAATAGTGGTCGGTTAAATGTCGTTGTGTGGCAATTGTAGCTAATAAAAACATTTTTTACATTCTATTTTATCATTATTGTGTTATAGTATTTATGTAAACCGTAAACCACATCGAATGCTAAAATATTCAAATGCAAATGCTGCAGCTGTCCATTTGGATAGCTTTCAAGTTGAGATGTAACAGAAGTGAGGGCAGTTTTAGCGGTAGAATTCATATATAAGTAATATGTCGACGATCAGTAAGCGTAGGCCTACTAAAAAAATTTCACGCATCAAGAATCGGAATGGGATTGTCCCTGATAAAGTTTGAGAGGGTAGACGAGCCATCCAGAACCAAAATGTACATAGAAATAAACTCTATAGTAAAAACCAGGAAGTGGGCGCGATATGTAATATGATATGTAACGTGGTAGGCTTGCTTTTGAACTTTTATTTAGACCATGTTACTCTTAGGCCTTCTTTACTGTGTTGCCCTAAATGTAAGGTTATATATATATATATAGCAACGGAATATAGTCATAGAATAGAGGTATGTCACTTGAGACGAAACAGGTATAACCTACGCAATTAATGTTGAAAAAAATCAGCGCTGCCCCTACCCCCAGTTCAATTCACAGAATACCCTTTTTCTGTTGGTTTATAAGTATAGCTGATGAGCCTACAACGAAACGAACTTCATTGGGCATATTTCAATACTAGATGCGAAGACGTATCTTATTTACTACAGTCTATGCAAATAATTTCAATACTGGTTGTTTGATTGGAGTCTAACGTCGTACATAAGGTTATTTCACTCACATGGCGGCGTACCAGCCCAGTGGATGAAGGAAAACCACCCTGGACAAATACATGTGGGACATCCACGGGATGTTATACATTACGAACAAATCTGTTTCATGCATTTGCCAATAGGCTACTTAGCTTTAACAATGCGACAGAGTCGCTTATTTTCAAGGGACTTCTTTCCCTGTATTTAACTATCGTCTTTTTTTCAGGGTACATAGGCTGAAGACACCGATTTATGTCAGTAGGCCTATACGGGACAGCTAAAGAGTTAACAATGTAAAGAATAATTGATAAGCTTTTCTGAAATAACACAACCGTAGTTTATGTTAAATATTTTTTTTTACCCACTCAGGTGAGCGGTGGGACTAAATTAAATCGGTTTTGTGAGCTAGAATTACAAACCGTAAATCCGCGAATGGACCGCGACGTGCAATTATTTCAAATGAACTTAAAACTTAAGTCATCGGATTGTAGAGAATTCACAGGTTACCGCGTCTGTTTTGGATCCAGCAGATAAGGTGATATTAAACTAACTTGCGGAAGATTGGAAGGGATCTCCTTGTGCCTTCAGAGTTAAGGGGCAACGTGAACCCGATCTGTTTGTGATGTCATTGTATACGTCCTGTGATTGCCCTATACCTGTCCTGTCTTGTATCTCATCAGTTGCATCGAGGGTGGTTTCCTTCACCCATTGGACTAACACGCCGTCATCTGAGGAAAATAACCTTGAGTATACGGCCTGAAGGACTGTACCGCTAGTCAGGAGTAAAAAATTCGACCCTCATCGTTTCGAGGCTTTTGCGGTTATTTCTAAGGATGATAATATTAACAGCACATATATAAAGAAAGAGGAGGACTTCAATATTCTAAATATAATGTTATGTTATTATTCATTTTCTTTTAGAATGGCGTAAGTAATAAAAACGTCAAATATTTTTTTAAAACGGACCTTTGTTTTTAACTCTTGTTTTTCTTAGATGGCTGGGTATGTTTTTTCAAAATTCCATATCTTTGTTGACAGGTATATTTAACTAAAATATCGTCATAGGGCTTTTCTAAATTTAACTTATCGTTTGCATAATTCATAAAAAAAAAAAATTTAAAATCCGCCTACAAAAGCAACTCGCTTAATATCTTCAAAATGAAAATCAATTTAAAAAAAACTGTGTGACGTTTTTTTTTTTCGATTATGACTTTTAGATTGTGCATGTGGGCGAAATTTCGAAGACTTAGTGAAAATAGTTTACTAGATATGCTGAAAGGTTAGGCTGATACTGTAAATACAAATTTTATAGTTAAACCCACACATATACTATCAAGTAGTCTGCACTACAAATCGCACAAGCTTTGGAAACAAGAATCCGCTGAAAACAGCACACAACTATATGATAGCAATTCTCTTATTTCTGAATCCACGCTCCCCGTGTTTTGTTTGGCGCTATATTGAGCTCTAACGCAATCACTCCCCCTATAATGTCGATTGGTTTCTTAAATTGACCAATCACAGAGCTGCTTCTCGTTTCTGGTTTGTAAAAGCCGAAGACGCCGACATACCGAAGTTTCCCGACTGCGTATTTTTACATGACCAATGGATACATGCATGCACAATCAACAAACACCACTCAAGTAATACACTTTGAACGGAATTTTATTTTCCCCGTTTACATGCGACTTACAACATTAACACAGAAGAAAATCAGATAACTTCTGTTTATTTGGCTGAATTTGGTGTTTACTATGACCCCGTGTTATCTGTGTTTTTATTGGACAACTGAACCTGTGACCTTTCGTGAACCCTAGTAAGCTTGGCCTAATTGAATAGTATTGGTAGAGTGATTGCCTTAGATCTCAATATAACGACAAACAAAACACGGGGAGCGTTTTTGAGATTTGATATTAATTAGATTGGGCCGCGGTAAGCCTCGTTAACCGCAAACGGCGTGCGAACGTCAAACCGGAAGACAAAACTGCGAAGTTAATTTCGTGCTTTTGCTTTCCAGTAGCGACTAGAATTAACAAAAGTTGGTTTCTTACTTCTGTCCATTTCTTGACGGTCGAAATCGCGAAAGTGTAAAACGAAACTGCGAGGCGAAATTACAAAATCACGAAAGTAGAAAGTACCAACCCTTCCAAGTTTTGCCCTGTACTAGGGCGATTTCGCGGTGCACTTTTGTAGTTTCGTGGTTTCGACTTTTGCTTTCAGTTTCCGAAATCAGCATCCGGCTTCCATACATGACCTCACCAGTTTGGCGTATCGTTAAAGAAAGAACCGGGGTTTCTGCCGTAAATGTTGGATCTAATAAAACTTTGAATTTCTTCTTTAATCCGACGAGTTTATTTATTTATTCATTTGCCAGCCCAACAGTTTTTTTTATTTTTACAGCATTTTAATATACTGCAAATAAAATATCTTTCGCATAGGTTACCGTTTTACCTTTCACACGGTCACTCTAGCTCCTACCGACAAATGTAGCAAAATATGGTACGAGAGTGACTATCCGCCATTAGCCTTTGGGACGCTCTCTCCAACCTTAAATTTCGTACTCAAGATTATTTCCTTTATATGTCTACGGATTGTCCACTTCTGCTTCTGTTTTATTTACATACAGTGGAAAACCGGATATAAACGTCGTAAAAACCATCCCCGCGAATGCCGGAGACGCATCGTGTGACGCCCCCATACACATGAGGCCGATAGAAGGACTCTAAACCGTACAGGATAAGTAAGCTGACACGCTCACCACTGAACCGTGACAGCGGGCGCCTTGAACGAGACTCTTAAATTGTATTTCGCCTTAGTCAGCGCTCGACAACAAACCTACAGTCTCCGTGGATTGGTACACTCGCTTTCTACTGGTTTTGTTTTATTTTTCTCCAGAAAGAATAAAATAACGTTACAATAAAGCCAAAACTAACAAAAAAACCCCAACATAATTTGTTACTAATTCACCTATTACTTGAAACCTTAGCTGAGATATCTCATCAGTGTCCCCCTTAGGTTCAACACATATATGACGAATGTCTGAAGGCGAATAATATACAGCACCGAATTGTTTGGACTATTGAAAACGAAATTCCTGTATCCATATGGTTAGCATATAGTAGACTAACGTAAAAAGCTGTATGCATGGAGAAGCTTCAAGTTACAACGAGAAAGCGATACACTATTCTAATTGCACACGGAAACACCTGAAAAGTAAACAAAAATGTTAAGACAAGCGCGATGTCACTGTAGCCTTAGTGTAGAAAAACACAACAGCTGCCCTTACATTAAAGGGTATGCCGGAATACAGATGACATCGTGTGTATGCTTCTAGCTTACAGTATCTTCTTTGCTGGCGGAAGGGAAGTTTGAACACGTTTGAAGCAGTTTATTCACCTTACGTGAAACTTTCAACATGGCACCAAAGTCAAATATTACAGCAAAAGGTTTGTGACTTTTCCAGTTCATATTCGTTTTTGTGCTTTTCTTTTCTTCTTTATCACCCATTAAATTATCTTTATTTAGCTTATGCTAACGCCCTGTGGGGTAATAATTATTAAACCCACGTTCAACCTCTCCACCACCTTCGGGAAAAGGCTATTCGGATCATAACATTTTCCCCAAAATTATCAACCCATCTTTAAACAGCTTAAACTACTTGATATTTATAAACTGAACAATCTCTCTTGTTTACTCATCGCTCATAAATTTTTCCATCACCGATTGCTACTACCTACCAGTCATCAACTGCTCTTTTCTTGCCAATCTGACGTTCATCAGTACTGTATCAGATCCCATAATTATAATCTACACATACCAAAAACACCATACAATCTATCTTTATAAACATTAACAGTATAATGCTCCGAGAGTGGAATAACCTTCCTATTTATCTAAATCATATTGTTTCAACCTCTCTTTTTAAATCTCAATTAAAAGATTACCTTGTTGCACTATAAGCCTATAGTTTACAATGAAATGTCTATATTTATTTTATAATTGTAAATATGTTTAATACTAAATAATAATTCATAGATAAATTTACCATCATTAACCGCCATTCACAAATTACTTTACTATTATTATATATTGCATAATCTTCCGGGATAGGACAAGTTCTCCGGAACTTTAATCCCGCCTCAAATCATACAATTTAATTTATGTTATATGTATCTTACCTTTGGTGAATAAATTAAATAAAACCAAAAACAATAAGTCGTTAACTGAAGATAATTTAACTTATCTGGCAGATTTGCAATTCTGTTGTGTGGTGGGAAACTGCGCCACAGTATACGGAACGGAACAACCAATGAATTTTTCCCAATATCCACAATCAAAAAACCTGTTGGTAGCCTGTTAACGTTCCATATAACGAGGGTCTGTTATACGAATATGTACCATACCGCCTGTGAGTTAATTTTGTGGCGTGAAGTACGTGTACCATATATTTCAAAAATGTTACAGCCCGCTGCCGTTGCTTAAATTAGTGGTTAGCGTGTGCGCTTACTTATCCTACTTCGATGTACCGTTCACAGGATTGAGTCTATCTATAGACCATATGGTTCCGGCAATCGCAGGGGTGCATGGTATTTACGAGTTTTACGTCCGACTTCCCACCGTACTTGGGCAAGGAACAGTGTGAAGTGGACAATCCGTCGTCATATAAGTGAAATGCCCCTGAGAACGACGTTAAACCCCAAAACAAACAAACATCTAAAACGTTATAAATTTCTTACATTCATTTTCATTTACTTGTGTGCTATCTGACGTCAAATGTCACATGATTTACAACGTACTGTCACTTTTGCTGGCTTCATAATAGCACTGTCATTGATTAATCTGTTATGGGAAATGCTTTTTCTTAACTTAGTTTCTTACTTTTCTTATTGGCATGTCCATTCAATGGAATGATATATGCCAGAGCCTTATAACTCGACACAGAACAGATCATATAACTCTATAAACAATTTGTTATCAATAATACATACTTAATGCAATATTACCTGCTGTATACTTAAAAAAAGACAACAATCTAATTACCCCGCGACACCAAGGGAGAAAACATCATTAATCGATAGGCCCTCTAGCAGGTATCTAAACAAACAGTTATTAGGTCTAGGCGAGTCCAAATGACCGCGCGGAAACACATCATAATGATCATATCCTCTATGGATTTATCTGAAACTTAATTGGGGTTTTACAGGCTTTCTACACATGGCATAACTTCACATAAGGCACGGTGATATGAACCCGTAAGATATATACAATTGCTTTTGTTCTGATGTTTTCAGATTCGTCTACTATTCGTTACACTGTTAATGAGACCTCTGTAGATAATCCCAAGCCCCTTAAAAAGCCACCTCTTCTCTGCATTGGCGCAGTGGGTATGGGGGTAGTTTGTATCGCTCTGGTCTTACTTACGTGTTTGGTAACGACTCCTAGTCCATTAGAAATTGCCCAAAGCGAAGCTTTTACGAATTCAGAAGCGGAAAAAATGGTGGCGGATGCAGACCAGGAACTATCATCAAAGAAAGCGACAACCAGCCAAATCCCCTCCACAGAGCAAGGGAATAATAACAAGCCATCACCACATGGCAACATGTCTAGTCATGTCGATAACTCAACGCCACCTGAGGATAACACGACTGTAAGGACTTCCAAAGGCGAAGATAGTAAACCTTCGCGCCTGAATAGTACCGGTAGTTCTGCAATTGTAGATTTAGGTTGTTTGAGATTACAAGGATCAAGGAGTAGTTCGGGGTCCTTCAGTTTCAAGGGTATCCCGTACGCCAAACATCCCGAAGGACCTTTGAGATGGAAACCACCCCAACCTCTCAAATATGCACATTCCAAAAGCTGCGGGAATAAAACCTCAATGGAGGCCAAGCAGTTCAAAGACACATGTGCAAGGAGATTGAACAGTTCCGATATCCTTGGGTCTGAAGACTGTCTTTTTGTAAACGTTTGGACGCCATCTTTGAAGTCGTCAGCGAGACTTCCAGTTGTAGTTTACATGGGAGATTATAATCGTGATTTAATAAATGACTTTGACTCTTCGTCAAATGACGACATCCTCTCGGACATTAATGTTGTGTTCGTCAGCATTGACTTTCGCATTGGTATTTTTAGATTTGCCAACCTGGATAATTCCCTATTAAATGACAGTCTGGTGAATGTTACAGAAGATATTGGCAAGTTAGATACGATTTGCGCATTAAAATGGATTCAATCAAACATTGTTTACTTTGGAGGAGACCCAAACCTAGTGAGTATATCTGTACGACAGCAATTGTAGCTATGAAAGGAAATTTTGTCATCGAAAATTTTATTTATTATTAATATTTAATAAAATTATTGCAACCAGAAACACAGGTGCTTAACCATAATCTTTACTTTTACGATAACCTAAAATGAGTTTAGTTTATCATTTGGTAAGATCTACATGAGAAGCTAATTACCCTGACGTTAGACTGGTGTATTTCCCAATATAGAATTTAATCACGTCATATGGTCTTGATTGCTAAACCGAACGTAAAAAGTTTAAATTGTACAGGCAACAGGCGATAGATGAAGTTTATGAGGTAATCTTTAACCGTGCCTTTAGTTCCACATGCCTACGTTTCTGTTCGGTTTAAAAATGCCTTGATAGGCAAAGTCACAACCTCCAACGGAAAATGGTGTCATCTGTTACGCCATTGAATGCTATATGTGACGATGCCTGGATCTACAGCAAGTAGCCTTGTAATCATCTCAAAACACTTGACTGATTTTTGAATACTTTGGTGTACCTCGTAAAAAAAAGAGTTGTTTTAATTTCTTGACCCATAACAGTGATACTTACTATACACTACAAACCAAACACAGGCCTCACAACGCAATCAAGTTGAGTAGTACACGATGTCGCGCGACAGTAACTTCCGGTCTGGGCTGTACCCACATCGTACTGGGGCATTCGCTCTGTGTGTAAAACAATTAGTTTGTCTTACTTGGCAACAACAACTACCCAGCATGTATGGTTCCGATTTAATGGATATGGTAATGGATATACATGTATTACACAACACAATTGATTTTAATTGTAGGTAACGCTTCTCGGTTACAAATCTGGGGGAATCTCCGTATCTGCTCTACTTGTGACGCCTATGGCAAAAGGTCTTTTCCAACGAGCATGGATCGCAAGCGGGTCGTCATTCAATAGCCATCCAGTGACGTTCAATAACGAATTTCTAATTAACACAGGCTGTAACAACACTGAATGTTTATACAGGTTGACAACAAGGGAAGTAATCCAAGCTGTGCCGATTTTAAACCAATCAGAGCGGTTAAATCTTGACATTACCTGTCTGCAAAGTGGTTTGCGTTTCCTAAACGGGCATTGTCTGCAAACCGACGGTATGTATTTTGATTTACACACAAGCTTTTATTTTACGGTGTAATTTAGTCACCATGTCAGGTATAGGCCTACACCTCATGTAATCAGAAATCTCGTACTTTTGGCGAACTTCAATGTACGGAATTTGACTGACAGGTGACTAGGTTTAGAAAATGTATCTTGCAAATCTCGTATCCATTTGTGATTTCACCTTACATGAACGACATGTCCCATGTCTCCCAGCTCTCCTGTTGCATTGATGTATAAAACAGTTCGAGTTTAAAGCCACGCCCAAAGTTAGACTACATGTAGCTATACTATGAGGTAAACATAAACATTAATTACGTTCGTTAACATTGATTATCTATACTAGACTCCACCGTGCATGGCGTGCTAGCGTCTGCCTGCAAAATGTACTGGACTCCGTGTGCAAATTCAGTTATTCCAAGAAATCTGTAGTTACTTACCATTTGCCCTTCAATTTATAACCAGGACTACATATTATTTTTACATTTGAAACAGGGGAGGCCAGTCTATTTGATACTGCAGAGGATATTGATATACCTGTTCTGATAGGTAAGGTACAAATGATTATATTGGGGGGAGGGGGGGGGGGATTGTGGTTATGGTTTTTCTACACAAGGCTATGACCAATGTCTGTAAAACTCAGCAATGATTTACTTATGCATGTTTGTCTTAGCTGGCGATAGTATTTCACTTATCTTACTGCTATATACTTTAAAAAGGAACACCTGTTAAAATTTTGGTCTGCTGTGGAGTTGACGTTGCCGCATGGGGTTTGTACAATGACTTCTCCCCGATACGGCTACGCGATCAAGCTTCTGACCAATCGAGTGCGTTACATTTTTTACTTTTTTTTAAATCGATATTTATCACTTAATTAAATATCAAAAGCAACAACAACATTTTAACTGTCGGAAACATGTTTTTAAAACCTGTTTTGTCAGATGACAATAAGATTTGTATTAACGCTTTATTAACACATACTAAGTCACTAGCTTAGATATTTGACGTAAATTTTAGTGTCAGGGTTAGGGTTAGGGCTAGTATTAACGCTTATACCCAGAATTAAGAATTCTCGTATATCTTACATGATGTATATGCCGTAAAATGAGTAGTGTTTTGCTCAATTGAACTAATCATGTTCCTCTATTGCCAAGATAGTATGTCTCTGTTTGGAACATACTACTCTATAACATGCAAAGAGAAGGTTCGCAGGCTTTGGGAATGTTCTATGATTTAAATTAATGTTTCCACGGTTGTTGCGAGACATATATCCAAGATGAACGCAAAAATACTCCTACTTGTTGCACCCATATGGAAAAGACTGTTGTAGTTGATTTAAAAAGCGTGAGCGGATATGAGCATCATCAGCTAATTTATGTCCTATAATTTGCTTACAGGGTCGGTCTCTGGTGAAATCGACACAGCGTTCCTGCCCCCGGATTTGCAGTCCTGGAACTGGTTTGACTATGCGGCGAATGTTCGGAATACGTTCGGGATTCTTGGTGACAACTTCACGTCTGACCTCCTTAAAGAGTACCCATCTACCACAGACTCGACTCCTGAGCTAGAATACAAGTCAATGTTATCAGATCGTTTTGTTATTTGTCCAACGCGACAACGAGCAGGATGGATAGCGAATGTATCACGGGAAGCAGTTTATAGATATGTTGTAACAATCAACGAACTGACGGCAAATGTGATTAAAGACAACAAATCTAACCCCATCCCAGATTTGGAACTGCTGGCATTTTTGGGAGATTCTTCCAAACTTTTAAACTCTTCATCATTTGACAATTTCCGGGAGGTGGTTTTTAATTTTATACAAACGGGAACAGTACCAGTTCGCTCTTGGTTATCATTCCCTAATTCTACTGCCACGCTTAACGGGAACACTACAATCGTCTACGATTTCCACAAAGCCCAATGTCAATTCTGGGATGAACAAACATATTTGCAACTAGACTTGAAAGCGTAATTCGCCAACTGCGGGTTTGCTACACCCAATCTAATTAAAATCAGATCGTTTGCATTTTTCTACACAATGTTGATCCGATTTTAGTTAATATTATGCTACACTTAGATATAGCAACATTTTAGTTTGTTTCCTTTGCCTGTCAGCAGTGCCATACATAACAGATACACATATCACTACTAAAAGCGATTAAGCTGTCGATGCCACAGAAAGATGTGTCAAAGTTAAAGCGTTTCAAGAATTTAATTTTAACGTGCAATTAGTTTTATGCTGTGGCGTCGTAAGCAAAATCTCTGTGAAAGGTCCGAGATAATAAGAGGTTCTTTAAGTCTGGGTGCTGTATACGAATTAATTTGTTTGTTTGTTTGATTGGGGTTTAATGCATACTTAAGGTAATTTCACTCACATTACGCTGTGCCAGTCCAATGGGAGAGGAAACCACCCCCGACACCACTGACAAAGACATCACGGGACAAATACAAGACCAACACTCACAGGACAATACAAAAATATCACAAACAGATCGGCTTTCTGTTCCTCTTTAGCTCTGAAAGTAGTAGGCAACAGGAAGATCCCTCCAACCACCCGCCTGTACGAATTAAATGGCAGTACAAAACTGACCTGCTTGCCTCTGTGTCGCGTATCACTTTTGTACTATCTTGTAACTGTTTAATACCAGGGTCATCCATGGTGTTTACTTCACTCATGGGACTAACACGCCGTCATACGAGTGGAAGTTATAACTTCAAGACAACAGAGTGACGTCCCTTTGCGAAATAACGTTGTCGTTTTAAGTGAGCGCGGGCCAGTCCATGATTTTTAACATGAGCGATATATCTAATACTGGCCTATTGCAAATTACCAGATATTCAAGTATTCCAACACTGTTTTCTCCTATGTGTCTACATTTTCGTTTATTAATAATGGACATACCTATGTCTGCTTAACAAAGTTTAACATAAGCAATACAAGCGTTATTTGTTTTCCCCTCCTTTAAAAACGGCGTAAAACGTTAGAAGGCTTCACCAACGCAATTTAAAGCGGTTTCAATTGTGTAATCGCCATTTCAACAAAACCTAACAATTGATATTCCAGTCAGTAACAGCTGACTCTATACAATGTGCAATTGAAAAAAATAAACCAGATTGTGCCATCATATATGCTTTTTGATTGCTATAAAAGTTGAGTACACAGGCTATATAGGGATCTACATAGAATTTACACCGGTCTGGTTGATACCGAATGCGACACCAGGCGACTTGTATTGAAAACGTGGATGGCGCGTTTGGATGGTCAGTATAGTATATCATTGTTTTGTTCCACAGTCATGTATTTGCAAATTTCTTTCTTTGGTATTTTTGGTTGACCTTTTCTTACTTAAATATTCCGACCAATAGCGGGTGGTAGTTTTGTTTGTTGTGGCGTGGTTCCTCTATTTATATGCGAGTTTTAAAAGGTATAGAACAAACTGCAAGCTTGTCCCTTTTGTGTACCGCTTATATGCGAACAGTTCATGAGTATTGTTAATTGTTACGAGTTATACCCCGTTGTAAAGCTACCCCGATCTATTAAATAGAGTTTATACCTTCGTCTTAGCCTATATCCCAACCCGTGTTAGAGGTTGTAAATTGATCCACCGCTAGCCTCTCTAAGCACATATCTGATTTTTCTCTGTTTTGTTTTTTGGATACCATAGACGCAATAATCTAACTACTACTTCCTTTTCCTCACCTTAAAACACAGTTTTATTTGAATTTCTCCTGCACCTGCCACTGGGGTTGGCGAGGTAGCACTTGCCCGATGTTTGGTGTGGTAGCACTTTCCCGGAGTTTGTATAGTCCTTACCTGTGGCGGGGTGTGGTCTCGTGTAGTCGTTTAAACATTCCCGTTTTTTTTTTTCGGTTTTATTTTTCTTCTTTTGCATGATAGGAATTTTTACTGGCTTGGTTTGGTAGCATTTTAAAGTAGCTAGCAACAACAAGGTGAAGAGGTTAAATGAAATTGCAAGCAACTCTAAAAATGCTACTAAACCAAGCCAGTAAAAATTCATAACATAAATCATTTAAACATAAACATTATCACCAATTTCGGTACATTTTCTGGCGGATAGGCACTGTCTAAAGGTGCATTCTCATGGAGCGATTTGTAGCAGCGACTTTAGGGGATTCCCCTTATTGGTGGCGCTTTGATGAGTGGTCTATTTTGTACTTTTTTCCCCACCAATACAAATGCCACAAACAAGCGGAATCCCCCAAAGTCGTTACTACACCGTGGGAATGCACTGTAAGAAGAGAGACCTCCAACCTGAATGGAATCATGTTTGGCGCCAGACTTTTACGTATGCGAGCAATTTTCCAGCTGTCGAAACACACATTGCCGATAGCTCTTTTGATTGCACATATGCCACTTTATATCTAAACATAAAATCAATAAATTTAGTCCGGTATCTCCGAATAAGCGCGGAAAAATCCCATTTGAGATATTTATTTTATATTGATAATTTTTTGGGCAGAATTCTGTCTCAAACTGCCGGTAGATTTTTTACTTTGGTTATACGATTGTTGAATGATGATCACAACAGATTTAACTCTTAAACATCTGTGACAGGTAGATAAATTACGCTTTGTCTAGTACACTTCGTCGGTTTCTGCTGCAAACAACTCGAGATGTACAACTGTTATATGGTTATATGGTCATTCAGCAGATGTTATATGGTCATTCAGCATATATTATACTTGTATTGTGAATCAGCAGATGTTATATGGTCATTCAGCAGATGTTATATGGTCATTCAGCAGATGTTATATGGTCATTCAGCAGATGT
>JAQQZZ010102460.1:0-16280 GCA_030265115.1 Mopalia vespertina
CCCCCCCCCCCCCCCCCCCCCCCCCCCCTGTGATTGGCGGAGTCACATCGTGCGACTCTTACATATACTTGATGGTCGACAGGCGGACTCGAGCTTTATATTGGAACATTGTTAGGCTACAGGATACAGGAAAACAAATCTGTTTGACAACCTGTTAAAGAAGCAGATAAGCACAGGGCGTCATCTAGCTTTGAGTGATGTGCTGATTTCGGGAACTGCAAACTATGAAGCTGCTTAGAAACCCGAGGAATCTATCCAGCTTAAATCGTGATTACGGAATGGAGCATATATGAGGGGCTCTTCAAGAATTATTTGTCTATACTAATTCTACCAAACCGATCAATCTATGTAGCGTAACAATAATAGACATAACGAAACGACAGAGAACGCATCTCCTGGCAACAATGGATGTATCAGTGGACGATGACCCGTTTTCGCATAACTAGAACACTTATGAATGTTATCTCTTATAGGGCACCTATAAACATACCTATAGTTGTTATGACGGTGACAGAATAGAGAAGAGCCCCAGTATAAGACCACTGCAATTCCTGAATCCCATCTTGACCATTCCAACCTTTCTCTTTGGTAGCACGGTAAACCTCACGTTGAAAATCAATCAAGACATCGTCCGCTCTAATAGTCCAATTTTGCTCATATAAGACGTTAAGTTCTTCAGTCATGTTCCATAACACTTCCAGGTAATGATATCGTCTTGTAGCAACATTGCTACGTTCCTCCAACTCAAACGGAGCTTCCAAAGCTTGAAATATAAATCCACCGGCAATAGAATAGCCAACCACTAAAGAACACAATCCGACGTGAGAAAAGAAAAATGCTAACGTTCTTTTGCAGCAATTTAGGCACCTTTTCCTGGCGGCTTTACCGTCCGCACGTCTTCGACAACAACAACATCCTTTTTGTGAACCACTTTCTACGTCTGTATTAGTTACATTAGAAATATCAGATTGCGTTGACGGTTTTTTCTTTATGCAACACAAACAACACAGTGAGCACTTCCGCCGTCGAGGTTGTGTTTCATGGATATTGTCTACGATTTCTGTACCTTGTTTTCCGTTACTATCCTGAGGTTTATCACTCATATCGGAGGATTCGCCAAGAAAAGTATCGCTCAGTTTGATTCGGTGTGGACGTTTCCTTCTACAACAACACGGACTAGATGATGCAATGCTGTCGGTATCTCTGTCTTCCTGTTCATTGACTCGTCTTTTGCCGCAACATTTTCTGGATTTACTTCGAGCTTTATGTCTCTCTTTCCTTCCATCATTGCCGTCTGGTGGAATTTCAGTAATCACAGGCGCTCGCATGTAAACTTTTCTTGACATGCTGGTTATTTCAGACTGCTCATCACAAATAATAACTTTTCTCGCCACTTGCTATTTAAAATATACTGTAATCGATAGGATCTTGTCTTATCATAACATTTCCACGCAGTGCCCTCAACCACGAAAAAATAAAGCAGCCTCCATAGATCCGTGCGATTCAATATTGGTCTAATCCAGACGACAAAATCTACTCAGCCGTTCACGTAAATTAGATTTTTTGTCCACAATGGGGATAATGGTTGATTAGGACGTGACTCCATAATACACAAGGGTACTCAACCACATTTGATACACTAACCACATCTGCTGTGAATCTACTTATTGGTTGTCACAGGGATCGAAACATCAGCGTTCGGTAATCAACTCTTCCTAAATGCACTGAACGGTGAGACGATCTGACATGCTTGCAGCACGTTTATCACTGGCCTGGTAACGATTACAGAATTACACAGGTGGAGAATCTGGCACGGTCTTCTCCCAATGTAAACCTGTAAAATAAACGATCAGTCTGCTTAATACCTTCACAACAACCACAGAAGAACTATGGGCTTTGACTTAAAGACACTTTGCAAGGAGTTAACACTCTTTATAGTATACAGTAACTTACCCAGGAACACGAAAGATGAGAGCGATTTATTGACCAATCAGGATAAGCCTGGTTGGATGACTAAATTAACTTTTCAGCCAATGCTGAATGAAAGGTGATTGGGTATATATTTTTCTTTTCTGTTTCTTAAAAACCATAAACAAAAAAAAACGTTACTTACCAATTTAGTCCCCAAAAAGTCTTCAGTAATCATCCAGGCTTGGAGGTAAATATTTTGTCCAGTCATGGATTAAAGAGACAAATAACCCTACGGGGTCGTCTTCCATAAAACAATCTGTAAAGACAGATGGACAAAAAGGGATTTAAACACTAGACACAGGCAAATTCATCCAGAGTGTTGTAAATGAATTTTAATCTACAGAAAGTTGTTCAAGCGAATGCATTTGATAGTCCAGCTATTAAACAAAGGGCAATAGCTTCGTCCTGTTACAATAAGACAAACGGCAACTGTGACACACATTCTTTATCCAGCCTCCTAAATCGAGTTGACTGTTTTTAAGTTTGATAATTGTTTAACGTTGCACACTTCACTAAGTTGCACTTTCTGGCTGAACCTTACTTATTATGAAGCAAATCCGGAGAAACCTTAATAAAAATCCCCAGCGGGTGACAGAGAGACTACCTCATATGCTTAAGCTCGTTTAAAGAAGACAGATCAGTAGTCGGCGAAGCCTTACCCCTGCCACGGGCCCCAAATCAACATGCAACTTTGACACCGCACTAAACATTCCCGAATTGTCTGAAGAGGATTGAACTTTCTATTGGATTTCGTCAATCGTGTAATTACGAACAATTATGTCACTGATCCTACTCATTCAGAGTTCAGTATTCCTAAACAACAGTCCTGGGAAGAGTTGGCAAGGTAAACGAATGCTTAACGATTTTTATCAATTTCCACTAGAATTGCGACAAGGATCTGCGCTATTACGCATTGGTAAGGCTGCTCTGTCGGGAGGGAAAGAAAAACAATCCTCGAGTGGTTATTTGAATGAGCTGAGTTGATCGAACAGTCTACTCGGATATAATTAACTCAGGGATAAACAATCAAAAGGACGTTTCCTCGCCAGACAGACGAGAAGGGTTTGAATAAAAACCTAAGCCATGGAAATCAAGAAAAGTTTTGTCAATTTGACACCAGTGTATTTTCTTTGAAGGCTCTGGCTCGCATCTCAGTCCTGATGCTGTCATGGTTGCTGATGCAATCTGTACACAACCACAATTAGGGCCTCAAAGCTGTCTTAGATGCTGCTACCATCTGTAAATAACCACACTCCTAGAAACTACGGTGTGTCCGTGCGCTAAAGCCAATTAAGGCTTCATTTTTGGCCCGTGAATTAAGCTTAACGGGGCTATATCTCTCGATACAATGTTATCAAGGTTTCAGGACTGAAGTTGTTCATTTAGATAAACGATATGCGAACGCAAAGAATATTCAATAACTGATTTTTCTTGGGTATGTATTCAGCACAGAATTGTGCTGTTAAATAAAACTCATGGAAACTAAATCGTGTCGCATGAGTTCAAAGTATATTGTACATCTGACAAATTTCGATTTAGTATTCTTATGTAAATTGACTGGTTCTATCCCAGTACCATCGTGGTGATTTTATATAGTTGACGACCAATACATCAGACGCTAGATGCGTGGAATAGTCTTTACCGACTAGATTTTGTTTGTTTGATGAATAAGGCCCGTCGAATTATTACAGATAACCTGTACCATCTTCGCCAACTATAATATTAAGACATACATTTGAGAATTAAATGGATGGATAATTGATAATTGAAAAATATAGACAATCGACAGCCAGGTTCCTAGCAATAAATATTTGTGACAATGCATTTTGATTTTACCGGGACAATCTGAGTAGAGGTTTAAGTTTTAGAAGCCCGCGATACTTTCCCAATGAATCAAACGGGCTTTCGCAGAGTTGAGGAGGACGTGTTGAACCAGAAGCACGTCTCTTCCGGGCGTTCACTCTGAACAGCTCCGCAACAGAGACTGATATACATATATATACATAGATTGTTTTTGGAGGCAATCACATGTTTCTCTCTTCATTTATTCAATATTTATAGATTTTATATATTCAATTGTTATCTCATCAATGTCAAGCTTGAAATGAAAGTTAAAACTTCAATTTGAGTAATGCAATTTCTTTGAACTCCGAATTCCTTTATATTTTATGCATGACAAGTCGCTGGACAATTACTATGCATGACGTATCATTATGAGACACAATGTTTCCACAATGCTTCAGAATCGCTCTCAATATACTCTCAACCATACATAAATTAAATGGCAGGTATTACACAGTAATATATCCGACATAAGCCGAGGAGCTGTCATTGTTTTGTTTGAACTGGACCTCTTGCCATGGAGTGGGAATTAAGACCTTAGTAACACGTGGTAACTCCAAAAGCAACTTGTGATTAATGGAATAGAGGGAAGTTCTATTATGAGGCCATCTCGGTGACCAGAGATTTATAATTAACTTCGGTGACATTAGGCAGGGAAGAGACACGTGGTCGTGTCAGCGGTCTATTCACTTTGTTTGATCCATTGAGAGCAACTGTGATGTATGTGGTGACTGATATGGTAACGTTTAAGCAGGAGGCTCAAGACCCGTGACTGGCTTTCAACTTGATACAGTTTGTGTGATATGTGAGGGCCATGATAACTTGCTTTTGTCAAACAAATCCCTATGACTAAATAAGAAAATATACAACTTTATAATAAAGTATGTTGCAGTGTGAAGTACTCTCACTGTAGCTTGTTTTCATTATATAAAGCCATAAAAAGAACTGAGTATTATAAAGACATTGTTTTTATATGATAAACTATTCCCCCAGCCCTACACCAGGTATTTATGTATTTGTGCAAAGAAAAGTCATAATACAACGTTGTGTTATCATGCCAAGATGTAAAGGCCATTACAGAAGTGATCTTCTCAGTTATAAACTGGAGAATCTTATATCGTTACTGTTTTATTATTTGGACAAACCGATGAAGATTTAGCCTCTCAGTTGTTGCTGTTGTTGTTGTTGAAGATTATTGGCGTGTGCCATTCCCACATAGGAATGATTTACGCCACTTTAGCCTCTCAGGCCGACATGTGTTTATTATAAAGGTTATAGATATCAGCTAACAAACACCGAATCCCTACCAGGAGAGATCTTAAAGTAACAATGGTTCACTTCATGGCGTAATACATCATTTTTGACACTGGGCCTAATCGAGTGCTCCTGGTGACTTTTAACCTTGGATCGTTTCCAGTATATGAAAGAATAAGAAATATTTACATATATTGCTACAAATGTTAAAATGTTTGTGTAAAATATCATTCCAGGTGATAAAACTACGATCCCTATCGTTGTATATGTTTTTACGACTTTTAAAAGGAGGTTAAGAAACAGATTTGTTTGTTGGATTGGGGTTAATGCAGTACTTAAAGCTACTTCACTCACACGAAGGCGCTCCAGCCCAATGGGTGTAGGAAACCACCCCCGACATCGTTGGCAAGGAAAAAAAAACACCACATGACATTCACAGGACAATACAGAGAAATCACAAAATATCGGCTTCCTGTTCTTCTTGAGCTCAGAAAGCACCAGGAAACTCCCTCCAACCACTTGCATTCAGAAATCGACCAATGCGAGCAATATACCCATCCGAGACATTAATATTAAAAGACACTTTCGACAACATGTTTTTCACTTCGGATTAAAAATGACTTTTCCGAGTGTAAATGCATCACATTTTTTATTTGTAAAACAAGGATAGTTAACCATTGTGTCAAATCACTGAACACGACTTCGGAAATTGACGTCTGTTTCGATTTTAATCGACATATTGATGTTTAACATACATTTCAGAGTTCCCTTATGTGAAATCATGTTGTCACAAAGTAATCACACAATCTACTTTCTTCTCTCATTTATGTCACTTAAAGTCCAGCACACTTCTGACGGGAGCTTAAACCATACGTCTATCAAAGTATTGTTAAACAAACCATCTCGCCGTGGGATGGGAATACAGGCCTTCATAACATATGGTGCCACCTAGCGGTGCATTTGATTGATGGAAGCGAGAGAGAGGCTATTAAGAAGCCTTTCAGAATGACCCAAAGGCTAGTAGTAAATAACTTCTGAGATACCATGTAGCGGATAAAATCGTTGTCCTGTTAGTAATCTATGCATGTATGGTGATCCGTTCAGCAGTATGAACTATTCTAACAGTACATTTAGACACATATACCATGCAGCAGGCTTATACAAGGGTGGCTGTTACATTACCGTTTAAAAAGATAATCGAGATCCAAGGCCGGAATTTTTAGATAAATAAATACCGCCAGGTATATAGGTCTACGAGCTAGGATACCTGTTACAGTATCGTTAAAAAAGATAATCGACATCCAAGGCCGGAATTTACAGATAAAAGGTAAATAAATACCGCTAGGTATATTGGCCTACGGGCTAGGTTACCTGTTACAGTATCGTTAAAAATGAGAATCGACAACTAAGGCCGGAAATTCCAGATAAATAAAAAACCTCCCTGTATATAGGCCTTCGTTTCAGGGTACCTGTTGCAGTAGCGTTAAAAGACGAATCATGACCAGAATTTCCAGATGCGTAAATCGAGTTTTAGATGTGGTTGTGCGGACATTTAACGTCCATGCTCGTGTATGAAATTATGCAAGAATTAAACAATTAAACACACCACGTACCAGTCGATTAACTAAAGAGCATAGTAATGTAAGGTTAGTTTGTTCCAATCATTCAGTTCCTCGAATCGTTCATCATAAGGAAATGTATTACATCTGTACACCCGAATAATCTGGCACAGTATTTTGTAATAGAGCGCCAAATAAATATTGAATGTGAAATATCGGAATTCAGTTCGTGATTTAACGATATCAATAAATGACTCATCGATTATTGTTACTGATAAGTGATTGATCGATATCGATACAGCATGTGAATCGATATCAGTACATGAACACGATAATTCATTTATCAATATCAATAATCCATTGGTAAATATCGATAAATGCATTCATCATATCGATCATTCTAACCGAATTCAATAAATAACACAGAAATAATATCTTCTCCTGTTTTTAATCCCTCGTGGACTTGAAATGTGAAATGGCGGTTTGAAAGTTAATTTACGTTTCTATGCGTGCCTCGAAAGAGATCTATGTCGGCTGCCGATGGTCTAGCACTGGCAGACGATACATTTGAAGAAGTGCTCGTCTGCCTAGACTCGTCTGTCCGTTATTATTATTTTACGCCCTCCGTATTTCTTAGAATTTGTATACAGTAATCAGAATGCCACCTTATAACATACAGCAAGGAGTAAAACAGCTCGCTACACTGGTTGACACCAACATCATTTAAATTGAAGATCGTGGGCGAGTTTACAGTGACATAGCAGATTATTCAGCGGTTTTAATTCACCGATATCCACGCGTCAGTGTAATTCCTTTTTGTAAATGTATTCACATAAATGATTTCAATTATATTTAATCGGCTAATTTAAATGGAAAGCGAGTTTGCTAAATACCCCTGAATTCCGATTGCCTTTGCTTTTTGTGATAAAGTCATTGACTGGTTTGGTTTTTACAAAACTAGACATTTCATTACGGAGTACCAGACTTTCACAAGGTCAAATCAGTGGTCTATGGTCTACCCTTGTTTATTTCTTACTTTAATACGAAGTGATACACAGCCCTTAATTTGACAGGCTGTAGCATCCTACTTGTCGGTCAGAATAGTTCAGCTATTTTAGTACTGTTCATGGTAATAATTTATTTCCATCCATTGACAAATGTGGGTAGTTATCCAAATTATCATGCGGAGTATAATTTAAAGACGAGGCTCGAATTCGGAAACGGAGTTTTCGTCATGCAAAGTGCGTTTGAGGCGTGATAGTAACGACATATGCGGATGGTTATACGATATATTGTGTATGATTGTACATATAACAGCCGTCAGTGAAGTTTATTCTACTCTTGGGTGGCATTTGCTGTAATTTATGTAACGAAAACGCTGGATATCTTATATAAGCACGTGTATTAACAGACACACAGTCAGACATGATCTTGGTTGCGCGTTTGCCCGCTATAGCCCGTTAGCCCGCTTATACTTGCTTTATATGCGAAAGTAAAAGATGGAACTTCCGTTTGGAATAGGTTTTACGAGGTTAGATAACCTTTTTGAAAAACTATTGATGGATTTGTTACCGACTTGAGCCGAGATGATCGAAGAAAGGAAATTGACCCGAGTCTAATTTATCATTGGCGAACTTTCAATAATATGGCTATAAAAAACGAGGGGGATGAAAAAAATCCAAGGCATTAGAAAATTGGAGTCTGAAGTCTGATATTTTCCGTCCGCTTGATCTTGTTGGTTATTTATGAATTGCTAAAAACATTTTGCCGATCCTGACATCGTATAATGTTTCAAATTTTCAGCTGCAGATGAACAATACACACAGACAGTGAGTATTAAACACCTTGGTTTCATTAGACCTCCAATCGACATATAAACAGAAGCTAGAGTACCATTGAAACTTTCATGAATAGACGTATTGATTACATTCATCGACGAATTAATACAGCTTCATAAATCTGATATTATCTGAAACTTTATAATTTTGCAGTTTGACGTAATATATGACAAAACCAGTGGCAGTTCCAGCCACACCCCGATGCGCTAAGTTCTTATACTAAATCAATATGATATACACATTGAGCCAGTCGTTTGCTATTTTACCTTTTGTGGAAAAGGTTAAAATAAAAGTTAATTAACTCACTAGGGAATACATTTAAAATCTATTCAAATACAATTCTATCAACTGAATGTCAAAATCATTAAAGCAAACACCAATGACTGTGTATACATTGTGTGTGCTTTTTTGGCTATCTAATCGATCTCAACTACATTTACAAATGAAATGCTTTTCAAGGAACAATGGTGTGATGCACAACAATTCAACAAAACATAAGGCGCGTGTGCAGTCCTGTCAAGCAACAACACATTGTGTTCCGCCAAGCAAGAAGATCACGACAAACAGACAACTGATGTGTGATCTACATGTACTCAACACTCTTACTAAATACATGGTTAGAGACGTAACCGAATCGTTTGCTCAGGCGGATATTTAAAATTCACAAAAGAATCGACAAAAAGTGTTGTGAAAATTATTAAACGAGTCAATACACTTTGTTTGTCCTATGTTTATTTGTTTAATAAATAAACAAAATCAAACCTCTGAATTAGGGTTTATTTTTCTACGGATAAACTTCAGATAATTCTTGTAAACAATCAATTTATATTGCCAAATTCTTCCGACCTGGTATGAATCAGTTCTGCACTGTAATACTGCTCAGATACCGATCCTATTGCTATTATGATTGTCATCAATCTTTTATATCACCGACCGGTTTAAGACTCATGTAATTCGCGATAAAAGATGATTACTTTTCTGACAGAAGCAAATTATCTTTAGGTTGTCAAAGAAAAGTTAAACAAATCTGTGATATAAACTGTCTGTGGAGATTTTAATAGTATACAGTAAATTCTCCGAGAACTGTACCTAGGCCCCCCTCGATAAACCAGATTGGGTCGCTTTATTCACATTTGAACTACTTACACATGACTGAACAAGAAGCCGTATTAAAAAAAACATCAATCTCTTTTGATCTTTTATGAGAAGCTATGGCGCATAATGTGACTATAGTTAACAAGGAGAGACGAATCTGGGATAATTAATATAGCTAAGTGATACTTTAATAAATATACTGAGTCACATTCGGGATATCGAGTGCATCGATCTCAAGAATATATAGGAATCACGTGGTGTAGTCAATACAAAAAAATAATTAAAAAAAACAATTCAGCGTACGAGATTAAATTTAAATGCTTTAGTGGAAAGTTAAGCAACGAAAGTAAATGAAGTATTAGGAATAATTAGCCGTTGAAGTTATTGGTCATATGCAGCTATTTTCAATCGTGCGTGTCTTACAGAATTAAAAGCAATGTAATACAATTATTTAATGACGTTTGGTTATGTCAAACAAATGGCAGAAGAAAAAAAATAGTCACGTGATTTTGGCTTAGCTTGTTATGAGGTATGTTGTACATAGGAAGCGTTCAACCCCAATCAACCAAACAAACAAATATAGGAAGGGCTAGGTAAGTGGTCGGTTCATTTCATATCTGCGTCCTAAAAACTCGCCTTGAACGGATGTCACCTTTTACACACAGTAAGACACTCTAACGATAACCGCCACTTTAGGTATTTGGCGCCCTTAGAAAATTGGTAAGTCTATTTTGCAGAGAAAAACTTTTCACGAGGAATTCAGTGACAAATTATATGACATTTGTCCACCGTAGAATGTTTTAGGACGAAATTAGCCCAAAGCTATCAAATCAATGAGAAACGCTAACGAGAAATGTTTGAGTCCGGAAATCAAAGCTATAGAAATCGAGCACCGTTTTCAATATTCGACACCAGTGTCTTTTCTTTGACAACTCGTCTGTATGTGTGGATACTGATGCTGACAAGTTTTAATTTCACTGTTTTTGTCAGGTAAACATACAGGTCCTCCAAGATATCTGGTTGCTTCTTACATGGAATCGAGGTTGTATTTGTTAAGAACTTAAGACCTTCAATCAATATTTAAACAGTCTGAAAATGTCATATCGGTAAGTGTCCTTTCGTAGTTGGAATATACAAGGAACATGTTGGTTTAAATCACGCTGTAGTTCACTGGACGACACAATAATCCAGTAAAGTATTATATTAAGTTAAATGTAGAATGTAGCAATATCAGTGCTAGCCCATGCGATTAGAAACTTATTAAACGATCCGCTATGGATTTACTTAATTGTTTTTTAACCGTACTTCATGGTTGGAAAGCCAATTACCTTATATACTTGCCCATGATTAACAAACGGAGGTGTTTAACCAGATCTCAACAATAAAGGAGATAAATGTGTGACATAATAAATTTCTCTGTTTAATGTTCAAAGTTAAATTGATCGTATTTAAAATGAAATGTAAAAGAAAAAACAACTTTAGACAAGTTGTAATAACGTTCAAGCTTAACAGCATACATGTAGCTGAAATGCCGCTGAATGTGGTGTGAAACAGTAACCAGCCTATCAATTCATAGTCAACAATATGGCGATATTTTGTAATTCTAGTTGTAGTCATGAACATGGCAAGAGAAACGACAAATTCTTTCAAGCGAAATGAAGTCAGTTTGAAAGATCACCAAACATTGACAATTCTTGTTGCTCCAAAACATCCATCTTCTAACTTAGATACATTAGTTCTACTCTAGTGATACATTCGCTATAATGAATGTAACCGAAAAGGTGGTATAGAATGGAGTTTACGAGGTAAGATAACCTTTTTGAGCAACTACAGATTGATTTGCTACTGATATGGGCCAGGGTGATGGAAGAAAGGAAATTGACCAGTCTAATATATCATTGGTGGACTTTCACTACTATAGCTATAAAGACGAGATGGATTTTGAAAAAAAAAACAAAAAAAACGTGAGATATCAGAAAAATGGAACCTGAAAACCGATATTTTCCGTCGGCCTTTTCAATTTGATTACTCATGAATTCCTCGGAACATATTGCCAATCCTGATAATGTTTATCTTTTTTCAAATTGTCTGCTGCAAATTAACAATACATCCAGAGATCTAGAAGTATAGTTTGATTTGACTAGACCCTTCAATCGATGTGTAAACAGAAAGTAGAGTAGCATTGAAACTTCCCTGAATAGACGTATTGATCATATTTAACATCGACCTAATACAGCTTCATTAATCGTATGTTTTTTTTAACCATAACGCTACAGCTTGGTGTAATATAAATACATTACATGACCAGTGGTAGTTCAAGCGACATCCCCATACCCGTACTGTAAATCAGTATGATCTACACATTGAGCCAGTCGTTTGCTATTTCACCTTTTGCGGAAAAGGTTAAGATCAAAGTTTATTATCTCAATAGAGAATAAATTTAACATCAATTAAGACATAATCTTAATGCAAACGTTATTAAAACAAACATCAATGACTTTGTATACATTGTTTTTACTTTTTGACATAAGACAAAAGGTTGTGTAGAGTATCTAAACACCATTGACGAATGAATTGCCTTGACATGGGACCAATGATCTGATCCTCAAAAATTCAACAACGAATAAGGCGCGTGCGCAGTCCTGCCAAGCTACAGCATACTGTGGACCACCAAGCCAGAAGATCACGACTACAACTGTTGAGGTGGGAAATACTCAACAATCTTAGTAAATACAAGGCTAGAGACATAGCCCAATCGTTTGCTCTTTTCTGGAGGTATCCATCGATATTTAAATCCACAGACGAATGGGCAAAACGTGTTATTCATTGTTGTGGAATATATTAGGCAAACTGCTAAAGCTATTAGGATTATCGTCAATCCTTTCGAACACCGGCCGGTTTAAAGCGCATGTAATTCGCGATAAAACATGATTACATGACAGGAGCACATAACTTAGGCTTATCAAAAAACCGTTAAATGTAAACTGTCTTTGGAGATCGTCATATATACAGTAACTCCCCCGAGAACATATAATTAACTTGAAAGTTACCAGAACTGTTTGTTGGTCACCGTCGATAAACCAGGTTGACTGGCTCTGTTAACCTTTGAACCAATTACCATTTACTGAACAAGAAGTCGTTTTAAAACATTAATAACGATACTGATTTACAATCGAGAGATATGGAGTACATCGATCTGGAGTATAAATAAGATTTCCGTGTTGTAGTTAATAAATAATTAACATTTGATGTCATGGGCGAAAGCTTAGGACCGAAAGTCAATGCAGTTCTTTGAAATGATTAGCCATTGGAAATATTGACCATATGTAGTTATTTTCTACCTTGGGTGTCTTCCAGAAATAAGAGCAATGCAATGCAATTTTTTTACCGTTTAGTTGTGTAACAAATGGCAGAAAAAAACAAAAGTCACTTGATTCTGGCTTGGCTTGTTATAAGATCTGTTGTACATAGAAAGTGTTAAACCCCAATCAAACAAACAATCAAATATAGGAAGGGCTAGGTAAATCTTAGGTTCATTTTGTATCTTCGTCCTAGAAACTCGCCGTGAGCGAATTTCAGCTTTTACACACAACAAGACACTTTTACCATGATCGGCACTTAATGCATTTGGCGCCCTTAGGAAATTGGTAAGTCTATTTGGCAGAGAAAAACTTTTCTCGAAGGATTCAGTGACAGATTCGATGAGATTTAGTCACAGTAGAATGTACTAAGATGAGATTAGCCCAAAGCTATTCAATCAATGAGAAACTTTCATCGCCGGACCAACGAGAAATGTTTGAGTCTGGAAATCAAAGCTATAGAAATCGAGCAACATTTGCAATATTCAACACCAGTGTCTTTTCTTTGACAACTCGTCTGTATGTGTGGATACTGATGCTGACACGTTTTAATTTCACTGTTTTTGTCAGATAAACATACAGGTCCTCCAAGATATCTGGTCGCTTCTTACATGGAAACGAGGCTGTATTTGTTAAGAACTTAAGACCTTAAATCTGAAAATGTGTTATCGGTAAGTGTCCTTTCGTAGTTGGAATATACAAGGAACACGTCAGTTTTAACTACGCTGTATATCACTGGAAGACACAGTTATCCAGTAAAGTGCGATATTAAGTTCAATCTAAAATGTAACAGTATCAGAGCTAGCCCATGCGATTAGAAACTTATTAAACGAGATCAAAGCGTGACATAAAGTCTAGATTTTATGCATGGTTATAAACCATAAGTATAGTGGGATTTTTAAAAAATGAATGGACAGTTTTGGTTCACAAATAATTGAATTGACATATTTACATGAAAAATGCCCTTTGACTCGAATTTATTTATCTTTTTTAATGATGGTAATTACGATGAAATGTAAAAGAAAAACAAATTTAAACAGCGAAGCAGAAGAACCGTAGAATGTGGCGGGAAACAGTAACCAGTCTATCACTTAATAGTCAACGATAAGGCGATATATTATACTTAGCTGTAGTCATGACGAGAGAAGCGACAATTTCTTTGAAGCGAAAAAACAGAAAAGTTAGTTTGATAGATCACCAAACATATAAAGTTTTTGTTGTTCTCAAACAGCCATGTTCTCATTTAAGTACACTTGTTCTACTCTTTTGATGCATTCGCTATAAATTATGTAACAAAACAGGCTATGTAGAATGCGGTTTACGTGGTAAGATAACCTGTTTGATTGACCATCGATTGATTTGGTTCTGATATCAGCCAGGGTTATCGAAGAGAAATTGACCAGAGTCTAATTTATCATTGGTCGACTTTCACTACTATAGCTATAAAGACGGTTTTTTTAAGAAAAAAAAGAGAAAAACCCGAGACATCAGAAAAATGGAGTCTAAAAACCGATATTTTCCGTTTGCCTCGTCTCTTTGATTATTCATGAATTGCCCAGAGCATTGCCGATCCTGACAATGTGTAATCTTTCAAATTTTGTGCTGCAGATTAACAATACATCCAGAGATCTAGAAGTATACAGCTTGATGACATTAGGCATTCAATCGAGCCAGTCGTCTTGCTATTGCACCTTTTGGTACAATGGTTAACATCAAACTTTATTAACCCAGTTAGGAAATAAATTTAACATAAATTAAAAAGCAATGAAATAAACTTAATGCGAATATCATTAAAACAATCCTTAATGACGGTCTATTCATTGTGTGTGGGGTTTTTTTCGCGGACGACAAAAAAAGTCTAAGGTGTCTAAACTTTACCGACAAATGAATGCCTTTAAAAAGAACAATAAAAAAGTTACTTCTTTCTAAAAAGTGTGTTTGTCTTACCTATGGGGTGATCCACATCAATCGGCCAAGCATCAGCCCATTGTATTCCACCAAGCAGGAAGATCAAGACAAACAAAACTGATGTGTGGTCTATTCAACAATCTTAGTAAATACATGGATAGAGACATAGTCGAATCGTTTGCTCTTTTTCTGTATGTATTCACGATCCTTTCTGGCTGAGATTTAAAATCCACAAAACGGGTTATCAATAGTTGTGAAATTTATTAAACGAACCATTTAAATGTGTTTGTTCTATATTGATTTGTTAAATAAATTAATATAGTCGAATCTCTCAAATAAGGTTTGTATTTCTGCGGGAAAACTTCAAATAATTCTTGAATACAACAAAGGCAGATTCTGCTTCAATTAATATTGCCACATTCCTGCAATCTGTTATGAATCAGTTATACACGGTAATACTTCTAACATACCGATTCCATTGCTGTTAACATTATCATCAATCCTTTCTACCACCGATAGGTTTAAAACGTACGTAAATCGCGATACAACTGACTTTACTGACAGGAGGAAATAATCTTAGTGTATCAAAGAACCGTTAAACAAATGTGTGATATAAACTCTCTGTGGAGACCTTAACAGTATACAGTAAATTCTCCGAGAACAACTAATTCAGGTAGAACTTATGAGAACTGTTTTTTGGCCACTCTCGATAAACCTGGTTGAGTGGCTATGTTAACCTTTCAACCACTTAACCCTGGACTGAACAAGAAGCCATATAAAAAAATATCAATCTCTTTTGATCTTATATCAGAACCTATGGCGTATAATGTGACTATAGTTAACAGGGATAGACGAATCTGGGCTAATTAATATAGCTCAGTGATACTTTAAAAAATATACTGAGTCACATTCGGGATACTGATTGCATTGATCGAGAAAATTGATTGGAATTCCGTAGTGTAGTCAATACAAAAATAAATAAAAGGAAATATCTTAACCTACCAGATTACTTTTAAATGCGATAGTCGAAAAGATAGTAACGAAAGTAAATCAATCACTAATAGGAATAATTAGCCGTTGAAGTTCTTGGCCATATGAAGCTATTTTCAAACAAACACACAAATATATGAAGAGCTAGGTAAGTGGTCAGTTCATTTCGTATCTGCGTCCTAAAGACTCTTCTTGATCGGATTTAAACTTTTACGCACAGCAAAACATTGTTACGATGGCCGGCCTTTGTGTGTTTGGCGAAAAAACTTTTCTCCAGGGATTCAGTGACAGATTCAATGAGATTTGGTCAGAGTAGAATGTACTAAGACGAAATTAGCCCAAAGCTATCCAATCAATGAGAAACTTCCATCGCCAGATCCACGTGAAATGTTTGAGTCCGGAAATCAAAGCTATAGAAACCGAGCACAGTTTCCAATATTCGACACCAGTTTCTTTTCTTTGAC
>JAQQZZ010102471.1:0-16278 GCA_030265115.1 Mopalia vespertina
ACTGACCTGTAGTGTTACATTTCCTTGTCAATTTTTCAATAGTGAAATAGAACCGTGCTTGTTAATGTCACTGACCTTAGAACCGTGCTTGTTAATGTCACTGACCTGTAGTGTTACATTTCCTTGTCAATTTTTCAATAGTGAAATAGAACCGTGCTTGTTAATGTCACTGACCTGTAGTGTTACATTTCCTTGTCGATTCTAGTATGGCCTTTGGATACTTTTCTTCAATTCCTCGTTCATAACATCCACAAGTAGTATAGATGGTGCGAGCCTCACAGGTCTCCTGGCATGCCTACAATCACAAACAGTTGATAAGTTGATCCTCCGCAGTGTTTGTCACACTACAGGCTATAGTCTTGTGGTTCGTCAATCAATTACTAAAGTACATATAAAACTTTTTGCAAAGAAGAGGCGGCTGTTACATCAATTCTATATATCCAATGGTTGTGGACCGAGAGGATGTATGGCGTATCAGATTAACATATACTAACCATGAAGCTAACGAGGGCATTCGAATAGAAGAGTTAAAAAACAAGGGCCAAGTTTCACATTTCAAGTTATGAAGTTGTATTTATTGCTTGGAATTATCATCAATCTGTAATGTCAGGTTGCGAGATTTAAACCGAGGAGAATAATTATTACCCTGGTTTATGTGTATATTAACAAATCATACAGCCACCAAAAAGGGTTGTCCTGCAACAAAAGCTAGAGCCCATTGCAATTTCTTGTTACATTATTTTTTAATGGAGAAGACTTTCACATAACATTTTCATTGAGCAGTGGACACAACATGTAATAGTTAAGGTTCCACAGCTTTTCTCGTTGAATTAAAATACTTACTAATCTGGTATACAGAAGTCCCAATGAAGTAAGAAACGTATCATCAGTTTCTTCTGAACAGGTACCATAGGGGGAGGCTTGTCGGCTTATATTCATCTGTTTATAGACAAAACAAGTATATTAATTTCACACTGACACCAGGTGAATACGTCTGTTACGTGACCCATTAAATGTATATGATGTATGATAGGAACACAACGATCTATTAGTCCTCTTTACGCCAATTGCCTGTGTTTGCCAAACTCGTAATGGTCGGAATTGAATAACAGAAGTGTTTTGATTTAGCCTAAAACTTAAGCAACGAACATTGCACCCGCGGAAAAACAGTTTAGCTGTGAATTAATATGTCATAATCCTTGTATAATGAAAGTATTGGTTGGATTAAGTTACACAACATTTGCAGTATTCAGAAATGACACGAAGAATTATAAAAAGCGGATTGGCTAAATATTCCAAAGGAAAATCTCATTTATTCTGTTGAAGGGATGTGTTCCTTCATATGTAGTCATTTTTTATTCTTCACCATTGACCCATGAGTATCTGTTATACGAGTCGTAACTTTCCCTATGGTATGGAACTCATTCAGCTCTATGTCGGTTATTTACCAGTTGTATTCCAATATTAGTCTCCGTGCCAGCGTCCACAAACATCCCCTCCGACACCAGTGGCGGGAAAGTCTTTGGTGGCGAGATGGACAGCTTAAGGCCATACCCCAGCGTTAGACCTTTAATATATTCGTCTGTCTCCAAATACAGAACCAACCGCAAACCTGTTTGTAACAAGAGAATAAAAACACCAATAGCTGTGTTGAATTTTAATTTGTTTCGGTAGGATTGTGGAGATATTATAACCATGAAAGCGGGTGGTGTCTGTTATAGCACACAACACAATATGGCTTTACTCAAAAATGTTAAATGTGGCTTGTATTATAAAGTATAACACAATAAGCTGGCTAGCTTGTTCCTACACAAAGCATTTGTTCATGGATAGATTTATCTACAGAGTATCATTGAAGCCCCACAACTGTAGTCCTCCATCAGCAATACTGATTGATGTGAGTTTTATATTGACTTTCTCTCCATTTTGAGTTGAACCCGTATCGAAATCATTGTAAAGTATGCGAATAGGATTGATCGGTATATAACAACTTGAATTCCCATTTTGAATCAATCTATTGCATTAAGGGAGGTTAATTCCTGTAAATGCTACTTAACCTTTATAAATTCAGTCTATCCAACCACAACATTAATAGATCACAATTTGAAATGATTTTGTGCTGAATATTGATTTTCTTTTTCACATTGTGTAATGCATACTTTTAGTCAATCGACGGCTGTAATAGATATCATCATAGATCTGAAAATGTAAAATTGTGCACCGACTGCGTGGAATTCTCTGTGTGGCTCTCGCTGTGGCAATTTCCAAAAATACATTATAATTTTCTGTCTATATGGACTTCTCTTTGTGGATGTCGCTTTTTCAACTTATAATGAGTTTCGTAATACTATAGTGTATACATGCAATGTCCCGAGTGACATCTATCACTTTGTATCATTCATTTAATTTACTATATAGAAGGGTTAAGTTACAGTCTATAACATATTGTTGTTCAAATTGCGTTAATACATTTATACATTTGCGACTTCTAAAACATTCTACCGCGTATAGATTGGCCGTCAATGGTTTTCTACTCGGAATCAGTCCAAAAAACTATAAACTTCTTTTAACTTTAAACAGGACCTAAATGAACTTAATTTCTGAACAAAAATATATTGAATATATCATGGCATATATAACATGTTATTGCATAAAGAGTGGAAGTCAACCCACTACTTTCCAGTCGCCCTAAAATACAATGATAGACTCAAACCACAATAGAACCAATCTGACTTGCTGGTTTTCTTCTTGGCCCTCTGTGCTGGTAATGAAAATATACTCACTAAAAGCTACTTAAAGGGCAAGCATGTATATTTTAGGATATCTGATAAACATGGTAAATTTATTAATCTAAAAAACACGCATGTACGTTCTGTCTCTGTACATTTATGTTTTAAAATCATTTATTTGTTCATGCTGATGAAACTACCAGAATGTTAAAAAAAAGGTTAACTGTACAGTATATCGTTTGAATGTAAGCCGTGAACCTGTTCGAACTATATAGGACTGATTTTTAACTCCGAAACTAAGGGAAATTAAAAAAACCCGTAATAAATGCCAATTCGCTGAAATCACTGTCAGCTTTACCGACGATACATATACAGCACGTTTAGTTGTCGTCATACAACCTTACAACGAAATAATATATATTCGTACTAAAATATAGAGGATATAGCATAGCGAAGTTTGAATACCCTAAACATTGCCTAACTTGGTTGGGAAAGAGATGACTCGCGAGACGCGAAGTGTTGAATGTGTATCATTTCAACCAATCAGGCATGTAATAGTATTGTCATCTTCCCTAGGCAAGTCTGATGTCTCCGCGAAGTTCTGTCATAATCCTTGTCACACTTACCCCGTTGCGGCGGTCAGACAAAGATCAAAGCAAATTGAAAGATTAACACAGGTAAGGGAACTTTACGCTTGGCCCAAATGACAATAGATGCAAAATATGAACTTGTATATAATGTTATCTTGTCAACATACCAATGCCACGCTCTTTTCATGATTTTCAAGAAGACAAAAATGTTTCGATTATTCAAATCAGAACAAAATTGTTTTTTTTTTAATTGTTAGGTTATCGTCAATAATTGTATATTTTAGTCACGGATATCTTCATGTACTGTGGGAAACTGCACATTCCAAATGGCAAAATCTAAAAAGAAATAGTTTTGTTTCTTTGAAATGCTTTGCACAGACTGAAACTTACCGAAGCTTGTTCCCGACCTGTACGAAGTATACGTAGTTCCGCTTTGGCCAGCATTAAACTTGTAACAATTTCCATACCCATTGATCTGTATCAGAGAGAAGTCCCTGAACACAAAAAATAACAACAAAACATAAAATAATTGACAGCAGCCCCACACAAGTCCTCGGAGTTTATCTAGAACATGACACGATTCATCGGTTTAAATAAATCGACATTCCGATAACGAAAATAAAATATATTTTTTACTGTAACAAAAGACAATTTTGCCTGCATCCAGTGGGATTCGAACTCGACTCTCTGGCTATCAAGTCCCGCACTCTAAACAACTGAGATGAAAAGGCTTTTAGATAAGTGTTTATTGTATATGCCCACAGTTTTATAAATCCAACTTGACATCCATATGTGTTGCATATAAATACTCTTTAGGGTTCAGCTAACAGGAATACTATATGCCCTTAACCAGAGGCCCTTGTGAATTCTTCCACAAATACTATTTAGGAGTACGAATTGTTAGGAACTTACTCTGTGCCGCAGGTCTTTCCTTCGAAGGAACAGGACAACATCATGTCAGCTAGCTGATGACCCATTTCTTTGGACACATTTCTATAAGCCAAATCAAAAGATTGAATACGTACAATTTCAGCCTTTTCAAGTGCTGTATCGTGATCAGATTTCAAATTTGATAATACGTTATTGATGGCTGATGTGATGGTCGACCGGAATGTAATAAAACCTTAACACTTAAAAACAGATGGCACATTGCCAAATTTATTATTATATGTTGTTATCATTATTTATTAATTGAGTTTATTAGTTCATTGCAGAGGTATATAAAGTCAGCGCAAAAAACCCATCATATGTTATATATTGTTAGTGTTGTTTCACTAGCATTATGCAATATGAATAGTATTTGCCGTCCTACTGTATCTGGGATCGATGAATTTAAAATTAAATTGATACACCAAGCTGATATAAATGTCCACAACAGACTATTCATGACTTGTCTTTGAAGGCTGACTTTATGTCCCTTGAGTTCTAATATCTGTTAACTGCCTTGCCACAAACACAATTAGCGGTCGAATACGCTTCGTATATGGTATTTACTTTCACTTAATTTCTACCGCTTGCGTGTATATCATCGGAAGCAATTAAGCGAGTTCATCGCCCATTAAATTGTGTACACTTCGCGTCAATTAATAGCAGGATGCAATTAATCAACAAAAGTACTCTTTATTACGGTAATGTCCCTAACAGATTTGTCGGACCAGTTTTTAAGCAAATCAGTTATATTTACCGAACTTTTGTATTAGCTAATGATATTCTAGCTGTGTGGTATCGTTGCAAGAAACGATAGTCTAGATAACGTAATGAAATATATGCCTCCCCGGTGCGACTGCAGCAGGAGTTTTCTCTTGTTGTTTTCCATTGTTGTCAGGGACACCGAGTGTGGTCTTATAAACCCATTGGGTCGCTGCACCGTCAATTGAGTAACCTACCTTTAATGGAGGCGCAAATCCCCAATCAAACTAGCATTGAGTTTTGAATTCGATGCTCTGGTAGGATAAATATCCGTTAAAATATTGCAGCAACAATTACTTCAATCGAATTGTCAAGAAATGTCTAATTCATATCAACGTTAATTTGTAGATAAATAAATGTAAGGTATCATAATGGCAACATGATACTATTGTTATTATTAGTATAGAGCTCGGAATTGTTTCTTTGTGGCTGTTTAATGTTCGATAGACTCCTGACGTGCAAGGAACATGTTAAGATATTGGCATCAAGGTGTCAGATGAGATTGAATCTGCTTCGAGCTGTAGCAGCAAGTCGGGGTGTGCTTAAGTAGTCTTTATTATTGTTGAAGAGGCCTTTTAAGGTCTCTCATTGGTTATGGTTGTGAAGCCAACGACTCGGCTTGTGGTTCACTCAAATCAGCCCTTGATTCTGAACAATGTTTTCCCCGTGGCCTGTGTGTGTGTGCCATACCCCTTAATGTACTACAGGTGATCTACAACAAATGGCCGCTCTACGTCAGTCGCCGGTAATGTGCCCTTCCACACGCTCTGGGATTAAAGGCAGCCGACCACAATTCACCTGCTATTGTACTTTAACACTCAGTGTCTGGTTGTAGTTATAATACAAGTGTAAATAGTCCAGAACCATGCAATACAATGAAGCTAATCTTAAGCCTGTTTCGAAAGTATATATTTCTGTATTTCAATCGTGGAACCTTTGTCCCCCACGAATATATTCTGATCTCAGTAGTAAGATTGCGAAGGCAGATTTACCTCTGTTATCTAAGATGTGCTCACTTGACCCCATTAACAATTTTTTACGGAGGCTTCGAAATGTCCAGAGTCATGTCGAACTGGAGCAGCTTTTTTATGTACCGGAGATCAAATATAGCAAATACTTTAGACTATTTTGATCATATTTCTATTTTCTCAGCTGAACTGATTGTCACTGCGTTTTATATTAGGGATTATGCTGTCAAGTGTTGTAATTTTCACGGACTCGTTCAGTTCGCTGAAAGCATTATTGATTATTGTACCTATTGATTATGAAATCCTTCATATTTTAACTATTGGTCAATCGCAATGTAAACGTCCACTTCGAATGGATACCAAGCCATGTTGCCATAACCGGAAATGAACAACTTGATACGCTAGCGAGAGAAGCATTGTCTCTACTATATTTATTATATCAAATATAATTATGTCTATCACAGATGCTGTTACATCTTTAAAGTATTATTTTACCTGTTTGCAGCAAAAAGATTTTGATATTTCTGAAAAGTGATATTTTTCTTTACGGGTAATCCATCCAATGTATTCCATGATGCAAAATTTTCTTCTCTTTTCTGTAACGACTATTTAATAGATTACTGTCTGGACCGTCTGGTCATATACCTGTATGAAATGACACAACTTGAATGTGTGAAATGACACAACGAACGTTGTGGTACATGAACGTTCTGTATAAAGTGGCGCTAAAGTAAAATGTCGAAAACATTTTAGTGCATTTGTTTTTTTCCATGAAAGATACCAAAGACATACAGGCGAATACTGCCGATTGGACCGCACAGTGCCCTCATGCAACGTTACCGAGCCTCTTCTAACCAGCTCGATACACTGAAATGAATTCTCACCTAAGATCATTTATTCTTCGAGACTAACATATTCACAGGTATCATGTAGTGTTCGATCTAACGGTGTTTGAAGTTCCGCAGAACATATCTTGTGTATAACTGAAGTAAAATAATCGGGTTTAATCATTTGATTAAAATGTTAACAGATCTACATTACTTATAATTGGACGAATTGACAATATATCAGGGAGTATGACATCTGGTTTTATATTGTTTTTGCTATGATTACTCCGATGATTGTGTATCTTTGGCGTATCAGAATACTGATACATACACTTGTAAACGAGTGTTTTATTAATGTAGGCATACTTACCGTTCAATCAAACTCATCAAATAATCGAAGGATTTATCAACTTCATACTGAGGAGCAGGTTCGCCTGGGTTGTTGTCATCGGGCTCGTTTTCATAGCTGTCCGGAAAGAAACTTTCGTTAAACGAGGCTTGTTTTTGACTGTTGTTTATAAAACGTTTCCGACGTTTCATTGGCCTGGGTGGTGCTGTCCCACTTTCTGTTGGTGCGTTGGGCATTGGGTCTGGTGAGGTGATCTCGGAACTCGCCTTAAATAATAAGAATACTGAAATATTATTAAGTTTCTATCTTAATTTTAACGAGAACTTTAATATAATAATCACGATTATAACAACGACTGTTTGGTGTTGTAGAGCTGTCTGTAACGATTATAACAACGACTGTTTGGTGTTGTAGAGCTGTCTGTAACGATTATAACAACGACTGTTTGGTGTTGTAGTATGGTCTGTAACGATTATGTCCGAGGGATCTAGTACAATGTTGACGACGAAGTGATTGCCGGGTAAAGAGACAATGAGTAGACAAGAACGATTGATCAGTTGTGTGGTGTTTGTTTGTTTGTTTGATTGATTGGGGTTTAGCATCAAAATCAAGGATATTTCATATGGCAATAAATTGTTCACTTTACACGGTGCCTTAGTTCCATACAGTGCAAACCCAGATGACACTTCGTAAAAATCACGCGATTGTAGGAGACCTGTCGTTCATGTGTTTGAAGTATGAATTAAAATGTGTTTTCGGAAAACTGACAAAGGATGCAGTGTATTCGGATGCGGTACTTCAGCAGCGCCATTTTCTGACGGTTATCAAAAAGGTTCAATGTGTCGTGGTCCTCCAGAGTTGAGGCTTCAACATTTGATACAGACATGCGCTATGATATGGAGAACTTTGTACAGCTTCTGTTTATAAACATACAAGGGAAAAGATAAATTGTATACAAACAATATACACACAAACAAACACAATTTTTTCAAATATAATCAAAGCAACGATTCGCATAATTGTATTGTCTATTTCAATTAACCTTTACTGCTGGTTATAAATGTTTTAGGCTAAAACTAACACTCGATGGTTTGTATCACATTCGTTCATTGAAAAACAAGGTAGGATACAAAGTAATTAAGATTGATGAACTAAGATGTTTTCTATGTTTGAATCAAGTAGACACGTGGCAATTTGACATTAAATGACATTTTTCAACATAAGTGAAAAGTCGATGACGGTTTATTAGACTAATTCTACAATTTTGTTTTTTCTATTTAAAACAATAAGGTCATAATTGATATGTGTGATTTGAAATGTGAAAGAAACACATTGCAGTAAACTGTACTGTAGTCAGAGTCTCTTTACATGTCAAGAAATCGGTACTATATTTAACCAACTAAAGAGAAAACTGTTCAGTAGGATTCATATTTTGGGAGACACATCTGCTGACCAACAAATCGATCTACTCGATTAATTCCAGTACTTTTTATTAGTTTTGGAGCAACAACATTCGCTGTAGGAGCTGTCAACGGTATATATGACAGGAAACATTACGACTCAGAGAAAACACCTGCATGGGAAGACGGATAATAAGACATGTTATACAAAACAAACACATATCACACATAGGCCTACAGACGACAAGAAATCCAACGATAACAAGAATGGGACTAAAAAAACAAGAACCAAATCAAATTACGCTACCATCTGGTTACACAACATGGACACAGCTTGGTGACACACAATCCGTCCAATGCTTTGTTTAAGGCTTTATAGTTGTCATGCGCGGCATTAGATTTTCAACAAGATTACTTCCCTCTGTAATTACAAAGTATGACAGCATGCGGTGATTCATAGCTTTAACCATAACAAAGCGCGTATTGGTCGGCTGACAACTATCGAGTGACGTAGATGAGGGATAGGCTGTAGTACATATGGTTGAATCGCTGTAACGGAAACATAGATACAAACGCTTTTAATTTATTATTAGTTTACGTTTTAGCCGCCTTGGTGTCTTCTTGGACCCATAGAGCTAAACCTGAGCATTTTTTTATTATTTATATTTAAAGTTCAACATCCAAAGCTTATGACAATGCAAGAAAATTACTCCAAACATCTAATTACAAACAAGTAACATGTGAGCCCCAGTATCCGAGTACTCAACGAATCTCTTATTTTGGTTTAGTGTTAGATCATATATAGACTGCATTGATAACCAATCTGTAAAGTCCATGCTCTTGTGCGACTTTATAAGGTTGGGCAGCCAAAAAAATCCACTGAAATTATTAATATTTTTTACTTCAAGGGCTATTCTTCTAAATAAATGTAATTATTTGGTGTTGTAGTAATAAGCCTATATTCTAATAAATAAACCACCCCCAATGGACTTTATTTTTTTCTGTCGACATCAATTTAATTTGGAAAAGACTTTAAAGTTAGTGTTGAATGTTCTTCAAATTTACCTAGTCACCTCATTTCGTAGTACGCCCGTTTTCGTGGCAACCGGAAAGAGCGCAGACTTCGATGAAAGCGCGCTCGTAAGCTCCATCCATTTGTTTGTTAACATCATGTGATCGATCAGACGCCCAATCATCAGCAGCCAACAAGATATAAATATTCATGAATTGGCCTATTTAATTATCTACGGAACGCCGTATGGGTTGTCGCTTATATATTTTTTACATTTTGCAGGAATTTTCTTCGCGCAAACGACAGCGATATCGGGTGTGTAGCTCAACCCGGCTCAACCACGTCTATCAGGAAGTATACATAATGGCCAAAATGTTTTCAGTCCCATGCAGAACAGACGCTTAGACACCGAGCAAATAATGTTATTTCTACACACACCACCAACTCAGGATCGATGCTGGTTGACCATATTAAACAAGTTGTGTCGATTAGTTTGGTATGGTTACACTAGGGCCAAATTTTATGGATTTGGCGACCGAATATACGAAAAGTCTAAACAAAAAGGCAAGAGATTCGAAGATGTTATCTTTAAAATGGTTTTATGGGCTGATGGCCGGACTGAGACAGCCAAGACCCAACTCAGTGATTCAAGTACCTGTTTTGACAATGTCAAAAAGTAATTAACACAGATGGGCAATGTTTTAGACAAATATAACTTAAAGAACAGTCCAGAACTAATACATAACGTCGATGAAAAAGGGACAAATCTAACACTGTCGGCTTCATATATTGTAGCATCTGCCAGTGCACATCGCAATATCACCCGAAAATCGTCTACAACAATTATTCTCGGTTGCGGGAACGCTATCCGTGAACAAATACCGCCTTACTTCATTTTACAAGGAGCTCGAATGCGTCCAGAACTACTAGATGGATCTACCGTGGGGACCACATGAACAGTAACTGAGAGTGGATGGTCACATTCTGAAGTGTTTCAATATTGACTTACAAATCATTTCTGTAGGTATACAAAAGTCGGCGAGGGGAAAAAACTCTTCTATTATACGATGGGCATCGATCCCATATATCGCCACATCTGATTGACTTTGCAAATCAACACGATATAGTACTTTTTGTTTTGCCGCCGCTCTTTAGCCTATATACGTTGGATGTTACGGTCCATTTTCTAACATCTTCAGTACGAAAGTGGCAAAGAGCTAACTCGGGCACTGTCACCCGATAGAATGTGTGTGCCTTCGCATGCAAAACATATGAATTGGCATTGTCGTCTCGAAATTTATAGAGCTCTTAAAACATGTAGAATATAAAATATTGTAACAGAACCGCGTGAAGCAGTGACCAATACAGCGCCTGATGTCAACCCAAGCTCTGCTTTTTCATCAGGCATTTGCCTATAGTATCTCTTAAAAAGCCAAACCCCGACGATCTATCCACAAAATGGCTAGAGGAAAACCTATCACTGAACAACAGATACCTTCTCAAATAAAACCATACATTAATAATACACCATCTCGAAAATCTATAGTTAAACCATCGACATCGTCTTCAAACTTAACAGTTAAAGGAAAATTCATCACGACTTACGTTCAGCATGGTTAGTCACTAACAGAAAAGGAAATCCAAAATTCTGACTCAGAATCAAGCCATTCTGACGAGGAAACTTGCAACACCAAACTAGTCATCTATTCATTCAAGTTGCATTGTTTGTTTATGAACATATTGTTTTTCCTATAATTGTACCAAAAGTGTTAACACCACGAAAGTCGGTGTTGCAATGGTATCCAAACTTTCCATAAACATATCCATATACACATCCCACCTATGTTCTGCTTCGTACTGAGCTTAGAAGACTGTTCTCCTCAAAATCAACCTAGAGGTCCAAGTAGACCGTAAGCTCATGTTTGAGTTTGCGAAACAGTATCAGCTCAGTCTGTATGAATGGAGATTAAAGCTGGTCTACTGGATATGTCGGATTGATGAATAATGAAACATGTTGATAGAGAAACATACTATCATATCGAAACACATTACCACGAGCGACCAGCCTTCAATGTGATATAAATACAATTTTCGGTATATACATGCAATTCATACAAACACAACTCTGGACAATTGCGAATTCAAACAGGTGAGTAAGTTAAGATAGTTTGTCATATCTTGATCTGTATAAAATATTGCAGATAATTTGTGCAATATTCATATAATTTATACCCATTGTTTTAACTATTGTAAATATTATGTTCTAAGGGTATTCCTAGTATAGGTGATATTTACCTGTATGCTTTCCTGGATATATATTATGCGCATGTATATGTAAAGTTGAACTTTTTTTTTAATTTGTGATTTTGTCTTGCATAATCAATACGCCCAACTTTTATTCCAAAAGATTGATATCATGTCAAATCTGAATAATTACGTTTAAAAAGCAATTGATCACATCTAAGCTGATGAGGTTTCGCGACAGGAATGATTATATAAACATATCATAACGGTATATTTAATCTATATACACTTTTTGTGTTAGACTATATGCACAAACCTGCTCGCTGGACTTTCTTTGGTGTACTGAGGGTTTTATGGAATCCATGAATCGGTTCAACGTCGGTCCACCTAGATCAACCTGAGATAAACGAACAGCGTTAGTATTACACACCGTAATCATAGGAAACTTAAGCTGTGTATAACCGATTGAAACTGTAGTCTTTACAGGATAACTTAAAAACCTGACAAAATTATTTGTCACCATAACGATTGTCATTGAAATGGCTGTCAAGAACAATACAGACCAAAAAAGCTTTGAGACCCCGTGTCCGGATGTTGATATGTACGTGGGACCCACAACTGAAGTTCTTTCGGCAAAGCGTCTTACAAATTGACCCGGAGTGCGAATCCCCGATCTTTTCTCCGACATCTTCGAATATAACTGATCTCGATTATTTCTTATTTGCGCACAAAGGATGTCTTACAAGGCATTGATTGTCATCTCAAATTCAAATGATGTCGGAAAATGGTCTACACTCTAATGAAAAGTTGATAGGCATATATTATTCTTTGAAGTTCCTTTCCGTTCGTTAATGGTGAATCTATCGCAATATCAAGTAAATACAGGCTCATACACAGAAGCACAAACAAATTTATATCCCTGTTAGCATATCTCAACTGTACTGGAAATAAAACTTATCACGAGACCGTTGAGGAACAGGTTTTCATATCTAGGGGACCACAACAACAACGTTCTCCCAACACACCGAGCCGGATCAGGTTCAGTACAGATTAACATTAATTTCCAGGCTGTGAGCTTTTATCCGTTTCGGAATTGGTATGTCATTATGTTTTATATACCTTTGACCAATACGACGCACGCAGTTCTGTAAACAAAACCCAGTCCAGGCTCAGTGTTCGGTTTCTTTTTACCTGTATACATACATACAGGTAAGCCATCTGTACAAAGCCTCCCATTAACATAGTTACGCGTGTGAACTGGCTTCACAATATATATTGATCAGTTGTTGAATAGTCCATCAACACTATTCACGTCAGGCGCACAATAGAATCAGCACATTCAATTACAGATTATTTCACTTCCATTCGGAACTTCAATCAGAAGTGACCAATTATTATCAACAAATTCAAACAGAAACTACCTACATTTTAAATATTGATGTGGCAAAGTACAACGTTACGCTTATACATTTTGCGAGCAGACAACAACGACAAACATTGCACTTCCAGAAGCGTTTTAGCAAATATTTGGACCGATTGATTGCAAATGTATGATTAATTTCAATGTAATCTTGCAACAATTTACCTAACTAATTATGTATCGCGGTACCTTATATTGACAACATTGGGAAACTCAAAACAGGCCTTGGTACAAATTACCAGCTACGGCCAGTATTGACTTTGCTTTAATTTTTAATAATATTCCTTTTAGAGTGTAGAGTGTGTGTGCCGATCTGTGTGCGCACGCGTGACACCTGGTACGGATAATTATGTTCAATTTCGGAGCTATACTCTGGTCCGGGATTTTTTAATTTATATTATGTCCACAAAAACAAAATCAGGGTCGCTGCCCACCTGCATGTACATCCGTAGAAAGCGCCAGTGTTGCCCGAGTGCTAACAGCCTTGTGTCAAGTGACATGTCTTCCATTGTTTCATGTCATCGAATACAAATCTTGTTTATGGAAGAAAACGGTCCCTATGGTATCAAGTGGGAATCATGCCGTCATTGATACTACCTGTAGGCCTATAGTAGGACAACCCTTTGACACTGACCGTGAAGGAGATAGAAAGAGCATGGCATTTGCGATAAAGCTGACATGACCAAAGCCATATAAAAGGTACCAATTGTGTATGGGCTTTAATATATCATAATTTGTCATCCAGTTATTTAGTTGGATACTTACTGTATAGCACATGTAATATGTTGGCTGTGTAATATGACAGAGTAAACTCCACAGATCTTTCATTTTAGATACACGGCATACGTCTTTCACTTTGTTAGCATAGTCCAATTCCACTGCCCTTACAGTCAGTGGCGTGTAAAGATAGGCAATTTTAGCGGGAATCCCATTCCTATTAATTGCCAGATGAATCCTGGTCCGAGTCTCTAATAATAATCAGACGTTGGTCCTTTTGATTTGCTTACAATAGAAACAAATGGCTGTTTAGTGATATTTAATTATACGTACAGATACAAAAAAAAACATAATTTGTATGAAATAATTTTACTTGGGCAGTAGTATGATATCAATGACGAGAAATGTAGCTTTAGTTCTGCTACGCTCATTCGTCTTTAATTGGTTAATGGCCATGATTCAAACTAAATTATATGTATAGTTCTAAATTATGGACGAATTGTACACCGCGACCATGATTTGAAGTATTATCACAGAGGCCTCGTTTAGACATAAAGTAACGCTCTTCCAGGCTTAACACATGACGCATATTATTCCTACAACGAAACCCTTTTAAATATTTAGTTCAAAAGATATCACACGGTCCTGTTTACGATAATAAACTGAAGATACAATGTAATGTGGGTTACAACAATATGAGTTCACTGTAGTATTCCTGTCACAAAATTGTGCAATTAATAGTTAATATATAATTTGCATATGTGCTGGCTTAATGACTCCACCAATTGTTTGTACAGAGTGTTGACCACAATCCTGTTTATGATTGCCACGCATGCAATTATGGGGTTACCGTGCAAGATGGCCATATGTAAACAAACTGTGAACGGCTTCTCTCATATGATAACGTCATAGAGATATCAAAGCGGACAATTTAATATTTATTTGTCTGCCATTGCAGTTTTCGATTAAAGATAAAACCAAATTCATTTTATAACCATCAAACATAATCAAGCTTTTGAAAAGACAATAAATCTTTTGGGATAAACCCGCGCCATTAGAATTGTCACCGTGATACTTGCGTATTAAAGCAGTATAATATGATGGAGGATAACTGCATTATATACAGTAATCAGCACAATATCACTATTTACAATGGTCCTGGATTTTGACCTTAGATGACGTCTTACCTTCCCCAATTTCTTGTTACCATGTAATATGTCAGGTATCAACACCATAGAGACTAGCCCTATATGTTAGAAGGAATTTCAATTTGGTCGTAAAAACAAACTTTCTAGACAGCTCCCAACATCAAAATCCTATCCATTGGTGCCTGATTTCCTAAGGTCTCTATAGCAAGGACATACAAACTTGAGCATACTCAAGTCCGAGTCTGTGCTCAAACTCTTGATATCGTGCTCCCATGAGTTGTGCTCCTATTCGGTGGTTATACAATTTTTTGAGCACGTACTCAGCGGAGTTCAAAATCAATGCACATCTCGACTCTTGAGCACGCTGTTGTGGAGCTCTTCTGTCAATGAAGATAAAAATGCACTACGCTGATTTTGTCGGCTGCTTCGAGACGATTTTGTTTGTCAATGATAAAATGTTTTGACAGCTTGCTGAGGATTCGTGCTCAGCTGAGCACAGAAAGCGTTCTCAATTTTTTTTTATAACCTAGGTTGTCGATTACGGACTCTGGATCGGGTCGACTCAGCTGAGCACAAAATATCATCTTGAGCATACTCAAGGACTTTTATACCCTCGGCCCATGTATAACAATTTGGATTGGCCTATCAAAATATACAGAAGTCTCATTTTCACCCTTGAGCTCAACTTATACGATCCCAAAGAAATACGTCGTTGGTAGTGTAATAATATATTCTAATCCAATTTAGTTTGTATCTGCAATCTGATTGGCTGTTGGGTTAATTTTGAGACCGTTAAACCTAGGATTAACCGTCGCCAATTTTGCTATGTCACACTCACTTATATTAATACGCGCTGTCAAAAATCGTACAGATTGTAAACAAACATGACAGACTATGCATGACTGTTCATTCAGCGGTGGTGAATCCCATTAAGAAAATTTATGACAGTTGAGTTAATACTAAAATAAGAATATAACAGGTGACCTGCCATTTGTATAGTTTATTGGATACGAATTAGCATCTAGCAGGGACCAAGAAGTCAATAAATTGGGAGCGTTAATTTATTGAAACATATATACTTATGTTAGGAACCAGTACTTAAAAAAAGGGTATCAACTATCAAGATAAATAATCTAGTAATGTGAAACTAGTCTTTGGGCAGTGTTTCAGGTGACAGCGTTTAAA
>JAQQZZ010102482.1:0-16277 GCA_030265115.1 Mopalia vespertina
AGGAGCGTTCAAACTCTGTATCTCTACGGCTACATGATATGATAGACGATCAGAGATACAGAACTCTGCATCTATAAAACTGTCAGTCAATTGAACAACACATTAAGCATTATTTTTTACCACGCCTTCTATTCCATGGACAACCAGTGTTAAATTGCTAATCTATAACTATTTAATATAAGTTTCAACAATGAAGTCGCTATATGTACGTCATGCATGGATGAAAATATAACTAGACATTTATCTCCTGGTTCTGTTCTCGACGCAGTTTGATCCGGATATTAAACAACGTTCCGCGACATCAGACGCTGTGCGTTATGAAAAGGGTCATTATATGACACATTGCATATCGATTTATCGAAAATGATCAGTTTGTTATCGCCAAGTGTTTGGAAGCTGCTCTGTGATTGGTAATTCCAACCAACCGACACCGCGTTGCATATAATTTTTATCAGCCGGTGATATTTTTTTCAGGTCTAGGTCTACTTATAAACGGTGTTTTTATTCCGGCCCGCAGCTGTGGCTTGGGTGCCGACGTACTAATCGTACTTCGATGTACATGTGCGCTCACGGACTCGAGTCCGCCTGACGACCGTAGGCCACATGATGCGACTCCGACAATAGCGGGGGTGAATTCACAACGTTTCAAACTGCATTTAAATAAAGAACAGTGTGAAATGGACAATCCGTCGTCATATTATACGTGAAATAAATTTGGGTACGACGTTTAACACCAAACAAACAACATACGTATAACCTTTCCAAAGAGCTGCAAAGATCTTAAAGTCTGTTCAGTTTCTTATATAAACAGACAGCTTATAGCCCAATAATGATCAGGACGACGTGTGTTTTAATAATTGGCAATATTCTTAAAAACATTTAACAGCAACAGCTTTGACTTGGACTAGCTTCAGTTGAGTGTTGAACCGGAAGACACGTGAATGGTCATGTCTAGCGTTGTTAGATACAGTCCTACAAACTATTATAGCATCGCAATTACGTCAAAACCTTCCTTTTAGTCAGTTATTATACATATGAAAGAATAGGACCTATCACCGATCTGTTTTTCCGTGTTTTGATTAATTATCAATTATGTTATAAAGAGCATACATCACGCGGGGGCATGCACGAGGACAAATGATTTTAGCAAGTATTCATATCCCAGAAGTAAACATTAGGATAATGATGCATTCTGGGTATCTAGACAGGTCCTACATCCCAACAAAACCAATAGCATAATGTGTATATTTGTTGAAAGTAAATATGCGTTTAGGTTGACCATTACAGCCAAATTCGCGATAGTTCTTCCATTCCATATTTTTCCAGTAAAATTATTCCACAGTGATAATAGCCGAGACGGGTAAAAAACAACAACACACATTATACTTTCCCTGTTACTTGGCATCGCTGGTTCAACAAATGTTTAGAGTAAGAGTTAAATGTATAATGTATGATACAAATGTATGATATAGCACTGTACATAACTTACAGCTCAATTTCGCATCCTCGGAGTTGGAAAAGAAACCGAATAGAAACGCCTAAAAACCAACCTGATATCCAAGATATGGTCGAAAGGCAGACCATCGAAAGGCAGACCACCGTTTCCATGTACTCCACGGTACACTGAAGGGACAGTCCAATGCACAATCGGTCAAGATTTAGTGGTTAGCGTCTCGCACTAATTACCCTTTGTCGATGTTCTGTACGATGTACATGTTCAAGTATACTGGTGGACTTCAGATACTAGTATTTAATGAAGGCCCAGGGGTGACTGTGACAATCGCTGGCGTATTTTTTATGAAAGTTCTTTCGGGTTTTCCACTGTATTTAACAAAAAAGAAACCATCTGGAGAAGGGCAATTTAAATGAAGTGTATTTGTACTGTCAGCTATGGAGAACCATTAATTTCCCTACAGAGCATTCATTTATAGCACTTCACTTATTGGTTATGTTGTTGTTTACTCTTTGGAAGCACACCGCCGTCATGTAAGTGAAATACACATAAGCACGGCGTTAAACACCAATCAATCAATACACTGTGTGAGACTGTGCGGTACACCAAAAGATGATTCTCAATATTTAATGAATTCATGGTATTTTAGAACAAAAGCTTTCGGTGTTTTGAAATATTTTTTAACTAATTAACAAATAAGTTCAAATAAACGCTTATAAACTAGGATTTTCTGTGGCGACTTTTCACATAGCTGTAGACATCTCACAATGGATAACACAGGCACAACGTTTTATAATAATTCGGCTGCGTTCATCGCTGGATTTCAGGTTATCGGGACGAAATCACTGAACACCTCCGCATAATCAAAAACACCTTTGCACGATTATGGCGACAGAATCACGGAAATATGGCAAAGAGGAATCGCGAAAACTACTATTTTCTTTTGTCCGGGATAATAAAGAGCACGCCATCATGTCTGAAACTATTTCTAATAGGATGACATTTATCGAGCTGAACTATTAATACCTTAACTAAGTATTATTCGGTGACAAACAGAACTGCCATCAAATTTATAACGGAGGTCAATAAGTATCAGCTGGTTTCATTTCACTCAAAAATGTCGCCGTGCAGGAAGTCATCCTCGTCAAACCCAGACAATCACTCGGCGTTACCCCGTACGTCCGAGGAAACAAATAACCTCCTTTTTAAACTGTCTAGCCGGTGGTTCAGTGATCAGCGTATCCGCCTACTGATCCTACTTCGATGTACTACTTACTGGTTCTACTCCATTCGTCGACCCCAGTTATATGATGGATTCACACGTTATTGCTCTGGCAATTTCAAGGGTAGTTATTACGAAGTTCACTCCTGTTCTACACAGCCCCCGAAAATCAAGAAGTAAGGCAAGCTGAAGTATTACGTACAGTAGAAATTCGTATTTAATATTATTCAATTTTCATGGAAAATAAGTCTCATATATATCTCATTATAACTTCTGTGTGTATGATGCGTATAGGGCCTACACGACATAGTTGGTCAGCATGTCGTAGAAATACGTATTGTGTAACAGAAAATGTACAGGTCGTACAAATAATAATGTGAAATACATTTTAACCCTTTAAAGCCCAAGCCTGGTTCCAATTTGTATAAATGTATGGGGCTCTTACATAGTAAGGGTTATATGCCTAAAATGGAATATCAATAATCAAATTGCACCCACGCGACAGTTGACCTACATTTTGGGACTGTATCATATATGATACAGTAGGATTTAATCATTACAAAAACGCATTATCAATTAACTGTATTACATATGATACGCTGGGCTTTAAAGGGTTCAGATGGAATCTGTTTGCTGAAGCTGCACATACCCATTCCCGACAGTTTAATGATTAAACTTGGTTACTATGATAACATACTTCAGGCAGAAAATGGGAATGTGGGTGAGACTTCTTCAGCATAGATGTGGAGGAATAAATAACAAACACACGGCTCTTAACATGAAATTCCATTTAAGATGGATGAGAAATTCCGAAAGTATGTATTGGTTGCTCAAAAAGAGATGAAGTCAATCGATAATAAGGAGTAGTTATGCGTACGACTCATCCCTCGATAACCATAGGAAATGCATGGTATATACATGTTGTACTGACTCACTAACAATATGTACGGTCTACTGATGACTGACCACTTCCACTGTAAATGCGTGTGCCAGATTTCCATTGTAGGACCGCGTTATTATTTTCTCTGGAATAGGCAGTCAAAAGTGATCCATCACGGGAACGTAGCTAACACTGCTAAATTCATCTAAAATGTAAATGCCTTTATCGTGTTTGTCTTTAGCATTGCCTTTGATAAAAACTCCTTGCTGTAAATCAGCCAGTTCGCCAATCTTGTTGATCTTGTTACCCTTCTGATTGGACTAGATTAATACAAGAGCTCTCTAGAATCCTGGTTTACTCTTCAGCTGGCGTCAGCCAGTTCCTTGCAGCTACTCTAATCTGTGTGCGGATTCGACAGACAGCTTTATCGATGATACAGCGTGTACCATTTCTGTGCCTGATCTATAGAAGCTATGTGATGCGCAGAGATAAATGTACTACTAGACAGAGAGGATGTTTTGTAGAAAATGGTGTGGCATGCTTTTTGATGTGTATGCCTTAAATGTATATGCCAACGGCTAAATATATGCAAGTGCGGCCAAATATTAGTTAATTTGGTAAGACTATCTGTCCATACCACCTCTGACTACGCAATGTGTAATTTTGACATCGGCTCTTGGAATCATTCGAAGTAATGGGACGTGTAATATGAACCATTGGTTGTCTCTGGTCTTCTTTTCATAATGTTTCTAGCACCGTCTCTAATCCACTTTACTGACTGCACTGGCCTCCTTGCCCTTCACGAACTTACACCGGAGGACAGTTTCATCGAAATTTCCAGGAAAATTTTACAAAAAGGTGATTGTCCAAAACTACAAGTGGTAGAAAAAGGCGGGAACTACTTTACTCTCAACAATACACAGTTACATGTGTTCCGTCGTCTTGAGGCTCAGGGAAAATGTCCAAAAGTGAGGGTTGATAAAATACCAGTGAGAGAAATTCCAGAGGGTATATTACGGATGATGGTGATTCCTCTGAAAATCAACAAAGATAACATTTCAACACCATTAAGTGGTAAGTTGGTGATTAACATGGCCTTTTAGATATAATGGATTGTTTGTTTCATACATCCCCTTTCCTCGGTTTTCCACCGGTCATGCAATGTCGTAATATAAGTGAAAAACGTTTGAACACTACATTAAGCGTCGGATGAATAAATAATTGGGCTTGTTTCTTCGTTTCTTCGTCTTATAATTTAATATATTTGCAATAATACAGTCTATATTCGATTTGTAAAATATATCAATACTATGATGTATAAGATCCAGTCAGTCATTGACAAACTATCTGATTTCAGAAAAAATATGACTTTCATAGATGGTATGTGTGTATTGTCATACGTAACAGATATTGTTTTCGTCCAAATTTTATTAAATTTTGACTAAAATCGTAATGCTGCGTTTTGAGAAGTGTGACATCTCCTTAAAAAGTGTCCGCTTTATTTACATAAAAAACGACATAGAGTTTTAAAATTTGCAACAGCTTATAGCACATTTGATATTAACAATTAAATCCAGTTTGTGGATAGCTTTGTCACACCTGTAAGGTATACTTTCCTTGTTTGTATATTAAAGGGAACCCTTGCATATGCATTACTACAAACAATGGGATGAGACTGCGATATGAGTAATCCGCATGTTATTCCTCCATTGGTAGCAACTTATATTTAGTTCACAACACTTAACAAACTTTCGATTCAAATTAATGCTGACTTCAAAACTATACATCTCTTGGATTCAGATTAATGCTGACTTTAACAATATACATCTCTTGTCTTCAAATTAATGCTGACCTCAGAAATATACATCTCTTGGATTTAAATTAATGCTGACTTCAAAAGTATACATCTCTTGGATTCAAATTAATGCCGACTTCAAAAATATACATCTTTTGGATTCAAATTAATGCTGACTTCAACAATTTACATCTCGTGGATTCAAATAAATAATGACTTTAATAAGATACAGCTCTACCATAATCGTCGCTACTTCATCTTTCCACCAACACCATCCCCACCCGGTGCGAGGAAGTATTAGATGATCAGTTTTAACTTCTGTTTGGATATGATCAACGCATACATGTAGATACGAAGACTTATTATAAAAGTATCTTATTACAGATTATCAAGAAACAATGTAGGCCTATAGTTAAGTGTAGTAATTTATTGCTGACGTGTTTTAATATGCAACATATGCTGGTTTTCATACCTATTTGTATAATTCAATAATAGGGAGTACAGGCGATCCTTCTTGGTAATATGTCTTTATATAATAACTAATATCAAGCCTCGAATCATGTAGAAGAGACGTTTATAACATATCACACTGATTTATAAATATAATTTTTCTGATATATTGTATAAATTAATGGATACTGGTAATAAAAATCCACGAGACGTCCAGACAGTACTTGTTAGAAAAACACCGACTTCATTAACCCAAACATGACAGTGGTAGATTTAGACTTTTCTGTGATAGAGCACGCTGTTGGCAGACATGTAAATAGCGTGTGTCAAAGACTAAATCGTCTGGAAGACAGAATAACAAAGTAACCCATAGAGCAGTGACCAACAGTTTTATAGCCGGAAGGATCGAGACAAAGTGTATGACTAATCCAACGATGAAAATCTACACTGGTTAAGTCCAGTGAAAATCTCCGCTGAAGGAACGCATCCTAAATCAGTCGTTGGGGAATCAACGACTGTATAACAATAGCGGCGAAACTATGTAGACTCTCATCGATCTGCGGTTATTTGTCGCTGAAGAGGAACAACAGTATTGGCAATCGTATATCGTACAAAAGCTTCGAACGTGCTAATTATTGGTGGACTATAAACCTAGGTTGTGACGCAAGAGATTTCCAATCACTTGTACCAGTTGTGCAATGGCGGTATATGATGGTTCTGTGATTGAACATTATTGATCCTAAAATTGTTTGACTTAATAATATTGATCCACAATGGAGTGTGTTTGTGAATTTCTCGTAAATCGTGCTGTTTGATTTCCCGATGTTCGCACTTTTTCTTATGAAGAGTATAAATATTTCAATTCTCTTCTTTTTGTCGCTACCTTAACGTTTCGTTTTGCACAATAGTTGCTCGAAGCATAGCCATTTTTTGAAGATGCATAGAAATCCATAGCTGCACGTACATTATTAAAACCACTATACATTTCATGACGATCATACAAAGAATTTATATAATTCCCAGTCACCGAGAACTTCATATTTGCTGACGTAACTATTCTTCTGACATAAGCTTATTATCAAGACTACGTGCATACAGATTTGATTTGAAGCTCTGTTTTTTTAAACATCTACATACCGTACAAATGAGACAATATCGATATCATTGTTATTAGAAATATTACTTGATCGATTGCTATGTGTTTCGCACAACATTCAGCTACGGATGGTGGTTTAAACATTTTAACAATTTTATATATATTATGCTTTTACTTTAACCATATTTCTTATGAGTAGCTCCCTTTAATTTGTAAATCAAAACGAGAAATGAAGCATAAAGCCTAACCATATGTTAAAAAAAGGAAATATGTAAATAAATTAAACATTTTGTTTAAAATGTAGACTACAGTTTTCAGAAATATGTTTATACTGTAAATATTTGAGTAAAATCGTCAATAAAATTTTGATTCTAAAAGCCCTTTGGCTAACGAAAGTATATGGAGGAACATTAATTATCCGACAAAGCATGTTTGACATTATGTTTGTGTAGCTGTTCCCTCCTCTTTGGGCAGTCACCACCTTCATTTAAGCGGAAAAGCCTGAAAGCACGGCGTTTAACACCAATCATTACAACACCAATGGAAATTTCTGAACATGTACACAATGTAGACTTTGTCTAGAGATTTCCCACCAAGACAAATTGGGGAAATCAGTTTGACTTTCTTACCGTTTTCAATGAAGTAAATTCAAACGGGTCCTCAAAAAACAGTCAAACTATGCTATTTAAGGTACATTGACCGGCACGACAAGGAACCAATTTACAGGCCAAGAATAGTGTTTGCTTCCCTTTAAATATACCAACCAGTGATGACCGTAGACGAAAAAACGCGCCGAGAAGTGTATCCTAAATCAAGCACTACTACTTGTTTACTAGTTGGAGTGTATAGAGAAAAGGGGACGTGTTTTAGTGGTTAAGAGGGGCGGCCTACTAGACCTATTTCTATATACATCTTACGGGTTGTAATCTAGGCGAAAATCCCAGGTATATGGGTCACACCCAATCGTATTCTCGCGAGAGTTTCTATAGTGGACGAGACTAAGATAACTCTCGTACGCCATGCCAGGACATCGCGCATTAATTTCCGCCAATATTTGGGGCGACCTATCAGCCACAGACCAGCAAATAAAAGAAGTGCAAAACAAGATGGCCCGCGTGTATCTTAGAGTCAATGTCTCGACGTAGGAAGTAGAATCGATTATATTTTAGAATGGGTCACACCTGGTGGTCCCGGAAATCGCGGGAATGGGTTTAAGGGGTTTTCTCCAGTTTGTCTGCGCTATGTTAGCAAGGGACAGTATAAAATGGAAAATCTGTCGTTGTGTAAGTGAAATGCCCTTCAGTACGACGTTAAACCCCTATTCAAACAAACACAAGAATTGCATAGATGTACATTCTTGTCGATATCTGTATAAACCAAACTAACCCGAATTTGTCTTTATATGTTGGCAATATCGATTATATCTGAATAATATCGATTATATCTGAGTAAGTTGATATGTACGATCATCGTTGGTAAATATATTATTAGAAAGCTATTACATGTTACTAGAAGTATGAAACCCCGTATTAAGTTGTGTAGACGGTATTGTATCCATCGCCCACAGACGATATGCTGACATCGACTGTACAATGTGCCCAGTCGGTTCACAGAATCGATTACATTGAGCCGGTTACATTTTAGTCGGTAATAGTCGTAAAGCATCGATAGTTATTAATTAATTACCACTTTGCTTTGCTTGTTCACCTTTGACTTATGGGAATGCGATTTGCTAAGATCAGGATCAGACAAGAACTCATACCTAATTGTATTATGTGTTTGCCAATTCCTGTATCGATCAGCTTTGCATGTTCTGTTATTGTTGGTGTTTTTTTATTGTTTGTTATTGCGGTTCTATTGGAGTGAAAAATGTGCGCCGTCTGTTATTGTTTATTTCTTAGAAGTTATTTATTAACGAATATCGTGTATCTACTCGAAGTACGCTACTTTGAAGAATAAAACAATTCTTATAGAAGTCAGAATTTCCATTGCAATCTTTTCTGAGAGTCAGGATTACTGGACATGTTTGCATGGAAAACTCCCATGATTCCGTGCGCCAGCTCTTTTTGAAAGGTTAAGTCAGGTAAAATCGACTTGTCGAGCAAATGTTTAGTTTAATTCAGACATTGCCTGCTCTGACGGTTCGGCAGTCCGCCACAAGAGGCGCTGCAAGCAGTTTTATGTGCCGATTTTGGACTCAATGACATACACACTACTGAATAGGGCGTTTCTCACTTCTAGTTAATGGACTTTACTATAGTCAAATCGGATCATGTTAGTCATAAATCAAACTTACATCTGCTAAAAATATTATGACGATGACAAATCATGGAAAGTATCGTTCAAATATAGATATAAATTAACAATAGACGAAGGTTTTATATGGGGAAAAGCGCGATTTTAAACACGAATTATTAAGCAGTAGAGTATATTATAGTTAACACATTGGATGGGGAAATCACTTTCCTCAAAATAAAATGGTCTGGAAAAGCATTATTATAATAGGTGTATAAGTACTTGTTATTATATCGGTATTGTATTTGAATAATACTTGCCGTTATTTTTCATCTTTATAATGATGTACACAGATGTTAAGTATGATTTATAATTAACATGATCCGATTTGACTACAGCGATATATTTATCCAAAACTAATGTACATATCAACTAGCTCAGATATAATCGAGATAGATCTCACGATATATGAATGAATCTTAGTGCATCTGCCGGTCGCTGTTGAATACACGCAGTGTCATACATTAATTTTGTGACAACATATAAAGACGAAATTTTATGCGTTCGGCATATTCAGACATCATTAATAACCTGCTCCTGAACTCAACAAATGAGGTTAAGCATTTTGCTCTGACCAACTATCTCTCTCAAAATGTTTGTGCTGCTTATACTTGCAACAAAGCGGACATCGCTCACTGTATAGTTAAGCATAACTGGTATCAGGGTTTAATACTTTTTTTAACAACCACATGTTGAATAACGAATGAGCAACTACGTGATTCGAATCTACAGTTGAAATGAGCGTTTGCATATTAAATTACATAGCAAACATTATATTGATAAAACTTTTGGCGATAGTTATTATCTGGCTAAAGCACGATGGTTCATATGGGATTCCATAATGTTGACGGCCATTCGGTGATACTTTATTTTATATAATATTGCTCACTCACATTGATGTATTTTATGTGTTGTTAAAAAGAAGTGGCACTCATCATGAACTACTGCCCTGATGGCGTACACACGTTTTCGCTCATGATGTCCCAATTGGATTTCAAAGCATTTCATCACCACGGATTGTCTTTATGTATAGCCTAACTGTGGTTAATAAATCCCGTTATCTGAAGTGTCCCATTTGAACTCTAAATGCCACTCTCCAACTAATTTTGTTCACCAACTAGATCGATAGGTTTGTGGAAAATCATTTCAGACGTTAATATCACTATGGTTACAGATAAGGAGTTGGATAAAATATTTGTCTGATTCTTAAAATGTTTTTGTTGGGACAACTTCGAATAAAGAAAGCAACAATCAAATAAATGAATTGAATGCGCTCGATTCTTTTTCTACACTTTAGCAGGGCACGAAAAAATGTGACTTTTTGCATTTTTCTAAACATGAATAAATAACGACATAATTAGTTTTGTTTTCGTCAGAAAGATACCCAACTGATTGGTTGACAACAGGTTTTGTGAAAATGTTTAATTTTCACTTAGCTATATCTGTTGTTTTAAATTATTAACAGAAATATGTAAGTAATCAGTTCCTTTACAAACTAACTTTAACATAATTTTTATTTTTTTATTTTACAACGGTATTTTTTATTTAGATAAACATTGATTTTCAGCAGAGCATTTGTATTCACAGTATTGTTCCGTTCACGGTCACTCTCATGGAAGTACACCACCGTCATATAAATCAAATAACCCCAAGCACGGTGTTAAGCACCAACCAATCGATCACAATAATTCCAACGGATATGCATGTATTGCACCGTTTGTACAATCAACTGTCTGTCTTGGCGTTATTCTTACCGTATAAGGATATTCTGAAATAATAGCAATAGTTTCTGGTCCTGCGACTGATCGATGTTAACTATTACTGGGACCAATGAGGACAACGTCTGCACTATATTCATCTAGTAGGCTCTAGTATTGTGTTTTTTCAATCTGGCTACATTTTTTGCGTTTATTTTATTTCTGCCGAAAATTGTATCGCCAAATGTAAAAGGTTGAATTATGACTGGAATATAATAAATACCACAAAACGTACCGTTTTGTATATTCCGTATCTGACTTGAACATGAGATTTATTGGGATATCTTTTAAAACCCCACATTGGTATTACTGGATGCTAGAATAGGGTAAAATTCCAATGCATTTTGTGGGACGAAAACTGGATAACGGCATATCAACCCACAGGCGGTCAGCGGGAATCGAACCTGGGGGCCACAGATATGACATAGATGGGTAGATCAGAAGTATAAACTCTCTGGGGAGTACATTCTAGACCGCTCCACCATGCCACATTGAGTGTGAACAAATTTTAGGCAAGCAAGCGTCGGTACGGAACTAATATCTTGAACCGTGCAGACAAGAACTTAAATATCCTCAGTTGCTTGTCTATGGTCAGAACAACGACTGCTGGTCCAATTCTGCAAATAATTATGAGCCCGAGGAATGTCTTTTCGCATGGTGTTAAGAAAAAGTATGGCGGCTTTTTTATTTTTAAAGCAATCGATTAACTTCTTTCTGGCGATTTCGGTACAACATGCGATTATATGTTTAATGTCTGCATCTTTGTGACATTAATTTAAGTAGATATTCAATCTAAGTCCACTATGTCTGTAATTAAGTTCCCTGCACCTAAAGGACAATCCACATACAATGTGAAGGAAGACGCCTAAGGTTTTTAATTATAGTCCTCCGTCTGTCCGGATACCCTCAATATCTCATTTGAAGACAATATCCTGTAATACATTGGTTAGAGCCATGTGACGCATTCAGGATGAAGAGCAGAGCTGATGACATTTATATACAGGCTGTATATGTAGAGAGAGTTTATTTTGGCCTTGTTCTGTAGTCCTAGGTTTTATTGTGGCCAAGCATTGACATAGTGTGGTGCTAATGACGTTGAGTATGATTTCCGGCATCTAATGGTATTGTACAAGCTTAAATATATACAGTTGCAGGTCTGGGTTTAAGACGAGGAAATATTAAAACGAGTGTCCTAATAATTGTACCAACTGGAGTGTGAATCCAGATGTCTTCTGTAACGTAGTGATCCAAAAGTGATGACAGCAATCGGATAGTATTTACAACAGCCATTACAAACAAATTTGTTGATTTTGATATATTTACATAATACCGAGAAAATAAATTTGGGGGTAATTTTATCGCAACTGAATTTCAGTCAGATTAATTTCTGTTTCAGTTGCAATTAAACACGCATGTCCTTCATGTAAAACGAGACGTGGACTTTTAATTGTGGGTTAGGACTGATACTCACCTTAATACTAAAAAGTCTGTGTCTAGTCTGCGACTAGAGCAGGAAGTCGATTGCCGATCTACATGTACATGTAGGTCACATATTAAGTGTCTTCGGCAAACCAGCGCAGCGATTCTGGGTTCTTGCCGACGTCCCGCTAGTGCGATGCATTTAATTTCCGTGCAACGCTAATAAACCTAAAAATGAAGATCTCATTTGAAGGCAATATCCTGCTAACAAAGTTCACATCCATGGGACCCATTACAGTGAATCAAGAACAGTCCTGATACAATTTATATTAATGATATTAGTGAAATTTGGAGCTCATGGAGGGAGGGGACTTTTTGTTTTCCTGATGTTCTCACTGTCGATGCACAACAACGTGTTGTGGTGGGATATTTTGCCTTCTTGTACTGATGCCCTCTGGCTTAGGACAGTTTGTTTGAAGAGTAGCAATGCTGTCTAGAAGAACATTAACTTTCCAACATTATTTAAACACTTAACAGCTTGGTTGTGCTAGTGTCAATTATTGTTTGAATACACCGCGTCATATAAGTGAAATACCCTTAAGCACGGCGTAAATCACCAATCAATCTTGTACTGGTAATGTATTGAGATTGTCCCAGTGATCTCTAGTGTTGTTTCCGTCACCCATTAGGCTGCCAGACCTTAAAATAAGGAATAAATCAAAACGCACTTAAAATGAAATTTTGTCAGTCCGGCTCGGTTACAAAATAAGTGTTTCACACATCGAGACTTCTGTTTACTATAGTTGTTAGTTAATGTTACTATCCAGTAAAGTATTGCTATCGAGCCATATTCATTGAGGCGTTGGGATATTCTTAACAGAGCATATGTGCTACGTTGTTAAATGGTGCTAGTTTGTCTAACGATGAGAACAAATTTATAATTCATTATGGGCAAGACCTTTTTAGATCTTTCTTAATAAGTTGATTCTATGAGCACCCTGGTTAAACACAGTATATATGAACTATATTGTTGCTGTCATCTATGAAGGAACATTAATTTTCAGAAGGAGAATTTGTATGTAACACTTCGTATTATGGTTGTATTTGATGTACCTCCTATTTGGACGTACACCGCCTGTATACAATAGAAATAGCCTCAAGCACAGCCTTAATCACCAATCAATCAAATACAACACAAATGGAAAGCTCTCCAAATGTATGCAATCGAGACTTTACCTAGACATTGCGGACAGAGGCAAGATGGGAAAAACAGTTGTACTTTATTGCCGTGTCCAATGAAGATAATTTAAACGGGTCCTCAAAAACAGATAAATTATACTATTTACGGTCAATTTACCGACACTACAGGCAACCAATTTACGGGTCATGAATGGCGTTTGCTTTCCTATAGAAATACTAACAATTCATCACCGTAGACGAAAAACCCGAGTCGAGAAGTGTCTTCTGAATACAGATACTCCTCTTGCTTGCTTATTGGTTTCAGTGGGTAGTCCCTTTAGTGTGTAAGGGGTCCGTGTGTTAGTGGTTAGAGTGTCGGACCACTATTCCTATTAAGATGTATCTGTTGCTGATTTTAGTCCGTCTGTCGACCTCAAGTATATGAGTGGGTCATACGATGTGACTCCGACAACTGCGGAATGGTGTTTCCGATGTTTCCTACGGGTTTTTTCGCGATTCTAAGCAAGAAATTGTGTGGACCGGACAAGTTTGGTCATGGAAATGAAATGCCATTCAGTAAGACGTTAAAACCCAAATGAAAGAAAAAAACAAATCTATATAGGAGTACAATATTGTGGATGTCTGAATATACCAAACTCACCTGAATGTTGTCTTTTTGTGTTGGCAAGAACGTACACTGCGTGTCTTTAACGGTGACCTGTACATGAACTACGATTCAATATCATATTGTGGGATCAATATGAATCATATCTGAGTTAGTTGATATATACGTTCGTCGTGGATCAAAATATTACTCAAATCGGATCATATACTGTTCTACCCACTGCATAATGCCACATAGTAGGCCACAGTCACATCTTCGACAATGCGTGCATGTATCTTGTCGTTATCCCTATAGTTAAATGTTTACTCTACTGCTTATCGATTTGTGTTTAATACCACGCGCGAGACTGTTTCATTAATGACGTTACTCTAATCCAAAAGTAAACAGCGACATGAACCTCAACCTTAAAATATAATGCATTTGTTCAGATGGAATAATATTGTTCCAACAGTGCTAGTTAAACTGATATCAGGGTTTAATACTTTTCTAGCAACCACATGTGTAATAAATAATAAGCAAGTCTACGTGATCTGAATCTGCAGTTGGAATGCTCCGGATAGCAACAAGCCGGTGTTCTTAATTATATAACATAGCAAACGTTGCGTTGTAGATTTGTTTTGAAGCAACATCAGGAAATTTTGCTTTTTAAAGTACGAAATGCTGGTTGTCTGAATCGAATACAGGTTTTACTAATTGACAGTTAGATAGTTACTTTTCACAAGGTTATTAAGACAAAAGCACGATGGCTCATATAAGATTCCATAATTTTGACAATGCCATCCTGGGATACTTTGCTACATTGGTGTAGTTTACGTACGGTGAAAAAGAAGCGGAACGCATCATGTACTACTGCCCTGATACATACGTTTCCATTCATGATGTCCTAATTGGATTTTAAAGTATTTCACCAGCACGGATTGTCTTTATGTATAGCCTAACTGTGGTTAATAAATCCCCTTCTCTGAAGTGTCCCATTTAAACTGTAAATGCCACTCTCTATCTAAGTTGGTTCACCAGCTTGATCGATAGGTTTGTGTAAACTCAATTCACATGTTAATATCACTATCGTTACCGCTGAGAAAAAAAATATTTTTCTCATTCTTAGAATGTTTTTGTTTGGACAATCCCGAATATAAAAACCAACAAACAAATAAATGAATCTAACTTTCAACGTGGCTATATCCGTTTGTTTAAATTATTTACATAAATATGTATGTGTTCAGTACCTTAACAAACGTAGTTTAAAATTAATGTATACCTGTGTTTGTTTATAATCTTTCAACAGCGCATTGTACTTTCTGTTCAGCCATGGAGAAACATCCATTTACCAATAGAGCATTTGTATATAACTGTTTCAGGTTACTCTTTGGAATTATACCACCTTCATATAAGTGAAATAACCTTAAGCACGGCGTTAAACACCAACCAAGCAATCACAATAATTTCATGAGATATGCATGTAGTGCACCGTATGTACATCGACTGAGGAACTTGGAGAGTTATTCTTACCGTATAAGGATTTTCTGCAATATATACCCAATCGAAGTCTACTATGACTATAATTTAATCCCCTGAACGATAAAGGGCAACAATGTTAAGGAAGACGCCTCAGTTTGATATTTACATGTATACTCGTCCGTCAGTGCGATGGTGTTTTCTCTCCTTGCAACTGGAATGTACCTTCGGATACCCTCAATGTCTCATGTGAAGACAATATCCTGTTTACATTCGTTAGAGATATGTAACGCATTCAGAATCCTGAGTAGTGCTGACGCAGTTTATATAAGGGCTGTATGGGTAAAATTGAAGTGTGCCGAGAGAGCTCTTTTTTTGTCCTTGCTGTTCTGTAGTCTGGTTTTATTGTGGTTTAGCCTTGACATAGTTCGGTGCTAATGACGTTGGGGACGATTTCCGGCATCTATTGGCCTTGTAATGTTAAATACCCTTAGTTTGAGGTATAGGTTTAGGACAAGGAAATTGGAACCGAGAATCGTAATAAGTGTAGGGACTGGATTGCAACCTCACATGTCTTCTGTTTGTTTGTTTGTTTGATTGGGGTTTAACGTCGTACTCAAGGGTATTTCACTTATATGACGACGGATTGTC
>JAQQZZ010102493.1:0-14207 GCA_030265115.1 Mopalia vespertina
TGTCCTCTGGTACCTGTATGTATTCACTGACCAATCTTCAGGTATCCTCTGGTACCTGTATGTATTCACTGACCAATCTTCAGGTATCCTCTGGTACCTGTACATGTATTCAATGACCAATGTTCAGGTGTGCTCTGGTACCTGTATGTATTCACTGACCAATCTTCAGGTGTCCTCTGGTACCTGTATGTATTCACTGACCAATCTTCAGGTATCCTCTGGTACCTGTATGTATTCACTGACCAATTTTCAGGTATCCTCTGGTACCTGTATGTATTCACTGACCAATCTTCAGGTATCCTCTGGTACCTGTACATGTATTCACTGACCGATGCTAAACCCCAATCAAACTAACACACAATTTCAGAGCCTTAGTGACTGGAGACTTGCAGATATGTATGCATTTATGTGTAATATTATCACTACTCCTGACATAATCTATTTTATTTGCTCACCCTTGCTGACTCCTGGAAGCAAAGACACACAATTTTAATTATTTATGGACTGTACACATTTGGTTTTATTTAGCACTTTTACTATTTCAAATATACCGACATATTTAAAGTCTATTTAAAACTTCGTGTCTCAATAGAGTGACAACTGGTGACCTGTTTAAATAGCCTTTGAAGTAAATATTGATGAATCTGACTACAGAAATAAAATTGCTATAATTGTCTTCCCTGCCTGTTTGTTAGCAGCTTGACGACTGCATAGCGGTCATTTTCTGTAAAGATTGATTATCAGCTCTCGCTTGGATCTGAATCCGACACACTGTGGTGTCTTTACATCATGATCAGTTAATACTTATAGGTAAATCAGACAAAGCATGAGGTCGTGATGTAATGGTCAGGTCATGTCTGAATCAGACGCAGTATGAGGTCTTTATGTCATGATCAGCCAAGGGCTTAGGCAGACGTGTGGCCACCCTCCCTTTGAACACCCTGAATTGAAAAATTACCTCATTTGGACTCCCCTGTATTAAAAAACTTCAACATGCAGGAGATGTGTTTGTCTTGATCTTGACATCATTTATTAGCATTTCTTTACCCATTTGACCGGCAAGTCTTCATTTAGTGAATTGATTATGGTGTTAGACCCCAATGATTCCCCTCCCCCCTCCCAGAAATAATAGCAGGCTGTTTGGAGAGAACTTTCAGTAGCCTGCTGGCAGCATGTTGCCTTTTTAGCTCTAGTAACCCCAGGCTGGCGCTGTCAGAGTTCAAAGGGCAACATGTAGCTGCCCTATTTGTGATGTCTTGTTGTCAGTGGTGAGGAGAGTGATTCCTTCATTCATTGGACTGGCATGCTGTCCTGTGAGTGAATTAAATTTAAGTACAGTGTTAAACCTGAATCTTGAATAGGCCACCTCACATAGCCATGTAAAATTAACTGTGCAGGAAACTTTGTTTACCCACTACACTTTTACAGGTTCTTATAGAATTGAATTACTATTAAATTCTTAAACAAAACAGTTTACAGATTTCATGTCATGATGTGAATAAAAACCTAAAGTAAGGCGTTACACACTAATCAAACAAGATAACATATAGATATATGGAATTATACTGAAACAATTGCCTGATAATTGGATGCAAACAAAACTTGCCAATCTATTTCCTTCCCTCTCCACATTAGATTTTCAACATTTGCCAACTGTAAAATTGATTGATCCTTTGCTTCTGTCACCCTTCTGTCTGATCTCATGCCTAGGTAGTTGGGACAAAAAATCACTTTATCTTTGATGTTATGATTCACCAAACAAGCTTGTTATATTGTTGACAAACTTATTCCCTTTGTTCCCTGTCATAATATTGTTCGCAGGCTATGGGATGGAGCTGCTTATTGCCTATCTACATAAGGCTACACTACACTTTTAGAGATACATAACTCTGCATCTACCTGTTGCCCTGGTAGTCTATGAGCTAAAGGGCTGCACAAAACTCAGCTGTTGTGGGCTCATCAACACTGTTCCCTTCACCTAGAGAGCTGACACATGGTTATATGAGTAAAATAACCTTTAGTTTGGCATAAAGTGTCCCAACATCAATAAATATATCTGTTGACTGATTTAATTAAAAAGCACAAACCCCTAATCGAAGAAATAAAGCTTTAAACAGATATATATATGAGATGGTTAAAATAACTTTGTGGAGTTTACATGCTATGCCCAATGATATGGTTCGTTAAGCGTGGGGAATTATAGTATGTGGAAGTAAGGAGTGTGTGTTGTTGTTGTATTGTCAGAAGCTTTCATAGTAAACCACCTTGTAGATTAGGTTATATGAGACCACTGGACCTGAACTGGCTGAGAACACAGTGTCCTATTGACTACCTGGTGTGTTCACTACATTCGCAGATATAATACTCACTTGCCTCAATGTAACAGACTTTAACATCTGTGAAGAAATACCATGTAAAATACCACAGAATTAATAGTAATCAATATTCACTTTATTTCTCTTATAAACTCCTTCAAAATCATTGTCAATGGCATTTACTCAACTGTACTAGTCCATTGGAGCTGTAATAACTGGACGTGTCGGATAACTGATTTTCCTAAGATGTATAGCTTACAGGTTCAAGTCATTTAGTTCACCATAGCTATCTGAGGGACTAACTCATAGGTTTTTAAAAAAAATTTGGAAGTTATGTTTTGGTTTTCTATTGTATTTAAGTAATGCTGAGTGAGAAGTGGACGATCCCTTGCCTTATCTGAGAAATACTCTTCATTATGATATTAAACCCCAATCAATAAAACAATCAAACTTAATCACTTAATCAAAAATCTGTTCAGAATTTTCTTAAACCCAACACATTGTTATAACCAGTATCAAGCATATTAGGTTGGTCCATACATAAACTTTTCAACAATAAAAGTAATGTTAAAATACCAATATTTTAGTATGTACAATGTCCATCATTTAAAACATTAATTAAATAAGTCCTCGAAGTGTTAAGCTTGCTGAGCTAGACAGACATCTTTCTATGATGCTTTGAAAGACCAGTCTGTTTGAATGTCATTAGATACATGTGGACTTGTAATTCTCAGGTAGCAGATGTTTTCTACTCCTCACTAAGTATCTAATGCTTTTGTCTCGACTCTTTCCAGTCAGTGTGTTAAATATAAAATTTCAATTATCAAGTGTCTCCTGTAGACATTATTATTTAGTACTAGGTTATTAAGCCTTTCTTATAAACTTGATTAAAATGAATGTTATAACTGACATTTAAGGTGTACATTCTGGGCTATAAAATGGGATACCATGTCTTACAGAAAGCTAGTGTAGGCCAAGTGATAGATATATCTTAAAATAGACAACAGATGTATCTGTTGAATTTCACAAATAAAGTGTCAGGGATATATGGCCTCAACAGGCAGTGGTTGCTGTCTGTCTTCTTCAACCTTAACACATGTTGATGTTGTAGAGTTGTGAGCCTGTGGAGAAGGTCAGATGAGCTGACAATAGGCGCCTGCACATGTGTCATCACAGGCCCTCTTCATATTGGGCTCTTTAGGGAACTATCACTTAGTGATTTTATGAAAGGAACAATAGTAGGTTGTAATGAACACTTTGAAGTTTGTATGTAACTGAATCTGTGATTGGTTGGTCTGGATGTTTAGAGCATGGCCACATAGAGGAGTAGTCACATGGACCGGCTCATGTTTAATGTAGTATGCCCTTAGGCGTTTCACTCAGTGTTGTGGTGGCCAAGCAAGTCCCCCAGATTACTATAGGCTAAGGCTGGCTAACTCAAGACTGTCCTTGGCTCTGTGATCAGCTGGTTAACCTGTACTACATTGAGTGTGTATTGTAGCAATAGTTGTGTGGGGAGAGGCAAACCTTCTGTGAAGTCCATACTCTTGTATAAAGGCTGTAGGAATACGTAGACTAGACTGGTACCCCCTCTCTATTCAGTACATTTCAAATAATCGTGTTGTTCAAGAGAAATTGTGATGATAGCATCAATGACCACCATGAAATCTGTGTACAAGTTAAATATATCTGTCTAACAGCAGGAACTGTGAGTAGTGGTTAAGAAGCTAGATTGAAGCTATGTGCTTTGAAGTGTTAATACATGCCCAGAAAGCCTAATCCAAAGTGTCCATGTTATAGGAGGCGTAGAAACACTGCTTTTACAGATGTCACAAGTCTTTTTTAACCTGTGTTCAATGAAGTGTTGGTGAGCAATGCAAGGATCTGTTCAGATTTTTATAGTTGAACAAGAACTGTCGGATGTACATGTGTGAATAGCTGTTTTCAAACAAGTGTTAATGTTTGGAAGAAAATGATAATAAATGGTAATGTAATGTGTGGATAGAAAAGGGTTTAAGCCTATCTTTTCTGTCTTGTTTCTACACTATATATCTACCTTGGATTTCTACCATAAGGAGAACAATTTGAATACTAACAGTCAGACCTTCATCTTTCAACCTACTAACCACTGTCCCTTCCCTTCCACTAACCCAAAAGGAATGCCCACTGGTCTACATGGTGTCGGAGCTTACAGTTTCAGGCAATAGGATCATCAAGCCCTCAATAAATGCCGGTAACCACTGACCATTTTTTTGCTGTTTTTTTTCTCTACTATAGGTAAGGTGTGATCAGCGCTAATGCTGTAGACATGAAGGTGTATGCTGGGATTGTGTTCCTGGCAATCATTATCGGACTCGTCAAGGCTGATGGTAAGTAAAATCCAATTTTACCTATTACCCATTTATTTCTTGTATTGTAACAGTTCTCTTAACACACCTGGGGAAATGCTTGACATGTTTGTTGCGAAAATATAATTCATAAATGATGTAAAACGATTAAAATAGCAAGAAGATGTAATGACGTATCCTCCACTATTTTTAACTTTTGATATTATTGTTAATGAGAGGATGTGAAACTAGATTAGGTTTGGTAATGGTGTCATTGGTGTGATCCTTTAAATCACACCTTAAACAATCTGAATGTACATAATAATACAACAGATAATTACAAGACATTAATAGACAAACTGACAGCTAGTTGGTATCTCTTCCTTTTATACATAAAATGGTTGTTCCTTGAAAAATCCCTCCTTGTTAAACAGATCTCTGACTATTGGACATATATGTTAGCTCCTTCTTAATGGTTAGCTTCTTCCTGGAATAAAGTCGTATCACTAAGAAATAACTAAACCATCAAAATAAACCAGCAACATGTCTGCGATTATTTAAAATGGTGTTAGACATTTTTTAGATGGGTAAAATTCCTTTAATAAAATTTGACAGTTTAATACAACCCCTAGCACTGATTTGTGGGTACAGACTTACCAGAGGTGGGTTTACATGTCGGTATACAAAAGAGAGGGGTACCCATAATTACAGAGAGCATACTGGAGAGATTCATCAATTCTATCAGGTTTTCTCACGGTTTCATGCAAATAATACTCAGTCACAATACAAAGTCATTATATAAGTGAAAAACTCTTCCCAGTGTGTGTTAAGCACCAACCAGTCACATATGCCTTGAGTGATGTATCTGTGAATCAATATGATGTGATCCCTGTTTTGCTTTATACAGTGCTATGAACCTAACAGTAAAGAACAAATTGTAAATACAGATGGGGGTGTTGTAACTCTTTACAGTAATATATTCAACAGGAGATTATCAATATAAATAACAGATGTAGATCACTATTAATCAACCATGAATCCGAGACAAATGTCTGAGCAGAGTTTATATCTGGCTCAGTCATATCCTACTTATATAGGAGTTCTAAATTAGATCTATTCAAATAAACATGTGCAAAGGCTGTTTTCTAATAATAGCTTTTCTTAAACTATTTCTGAAAAACGTAAATAACCTTTGTGATATTGTAATCAATTTTATTTGAAACCTATTCTGAGTCACATGCTCTATAAATGTTTAATCCTCATGAACTGAGCAAATAAAAGTGTGTAGATGTATATATATCCTGCAGCCTGGATCTTAATGTAAACCCATTCTCCAGTCCCAATCACTGATACATACATGTAGGCCTAGTTCTGAAATGTCCTTTATTACAAACATTTCATAGCATTAAAATCAAAAGAAAACACAAGATTCTTTAATGCTTTTATCAAAATTTCTGTTGAGATTGTTATCAGAAATTGTCCATATGAGATCCATTTTGTTGCCAGCAAAAGAAGTGTCATAGAACACTCTACTTGACAGCGACCATTCCCTTTGTCTAAGAGGACATTTCAGGGGGGAAAAGGGAACCAATAAAAGACAAAATCAAAAATTCCATTAACACTGAAGAATACAAATCAAAATTAATAAATTATTCATTTGAAATCACTTCCAAGATTCTCAACATTCTACTAAACATTGATTGCTTTCAAATGGTGCTTTTTAGAACCAGAACAAAACCTCCCCATAGCCTCCCCTTAACACTTTCCTCCTGCAGTAGTAATAATAACCATTTGATCATATGTCACCCTCCCCAGGTGTGTTACAGACTGCAACACTACACCTTTCTTGTTATCATTACATGTTTGTATTAGAATCGTTTAGGATATTAAGAGCACCTGTTTACCTTGACCAAAGTAAGCCTTTCTAACTGTTTATCTGAGGTTAGAAATGGCAGGCAGTGTAACCAGGTCTTCATGTAATACACAGAATGGAAGCTTAACTAACCCTTTGAAGTGTAAATTCCTTGATGAAGCCTGGATTTGCACAGCCAGGCCATGTTCCTGCCTCACATAGATGGAAACTATGTCGATGTGCTAATGAAAATCAGATAAGCGAACTGACGGCTTTGACAAGACTAAGAATGAAATCAGTAGAGGAAAGTTGTTGTGATTTGATTAAAGTAAATTGGCAATGGTTAGATTTTTGTGTTAAGAGTTCATGAGGAAGTGAAGTGGGCAGATCTCTGGAATAGTGTTAAAGCATTTGGGGCCAAGTCCTGTTGTCTGTATTAGCCCTAACTCTGTCTGTAGATTCTTTATTCACCCAATTCCTACCCTGATTGCCTACTAACATTTTGTTAAAAAGGATGGGGCTGTCACCTTGGCCTGCTACAGTAGAAATTGTCATTAATTGGCAAGTGTGGTGAGGTTGGTTGAGTTTAGATTAGGGGTATTGTAGCTGACCTAATCAGATAGATCAGTATGTCTGGGTAAACTCAGGGTACATGGGGCACTGATCTCCCTAGGTTGGCTTCATCCCCACAACCCTATTCACAGGCTGTTTACTCAAGTCACTCCCCCTATCAATCAGTAGCTGGAATATATTTATACAGCCTGCTATAGATGGCAGGGACCACACACAGCAGCTGTACATTATCCACAATTCCACATCAGATATACATTTATATATAATCATTGGATCATCTTCAGCACAGTCTGATTGAATCACGTCCAGTCTATATTAACTAGCTCACTCCACTTAGGTTATATTAAAACACCAAGTCTCTCTCTCATTCTTTCTGTTACACACCAACCTGCACATGGTTTATAAAGAGTCTGATCTTAGCACAGTTATAACACACCAATTAAGGGTTTTTTTAGAATATCTTATCTTTACATATTTTTACCCACACCAATGAGTTGTGTAAATATGCTCTGATCTTTCCCTGGTTTTACTGTTACGAACATCAGTAGTGTATTTATGTTCTGGCCTTCCCATGTTTTTTCTCTTTCGACCATCAGTAGTGTAAGCTTATAGATGTTCTGGTCTTCCAACAGTTTTTCTCTTTCAACAATCAGTAGTGTATTTATGTTCTAGTCTTCCCATGGTCTTCTGACAATCAATTATGTAAAGATGTTCTGGTCCTTCCACGGTTTTACTCTTTCAACAATCAATTGTGTATAGATGTTCTGGTCTTCCCACTGTTTTACTCTTTCGACCATCAGTAGTGTATAGATGTTCTGGTCTTCCAACAGTTTTTCTCTTTCAGCAATCAGTAGTGTATAGATGTTCTGGTCTTCCAACAGTTTTTCTCTTTCAGCAATCAGTAGTGTATAGATGTTCTACATGTAGTCTTCCCACGGTTTTACTCTTTTGATAATCAATTATGTATAGTTGCTGAATATGCTCTGTTCATCCCACGGATTTACTCTTTTGACAATCAAATGTGTATAGATACTCTGGTCCTTCCACGGTTTTACCCTTTCGACAATCAGTTGTGTATAGATGTTCTGGTCTTCAAACGGTTTTACCCTTTCGACAATCAGTTGTGTAAAGATGCTCTGGTCTTCCCAGGGTTTTAGTACTTCGACATTCATATATATTTTGATATTTTTCCCACTAATCAGTTGTGTAAAGAGGATATGAACATAACTTTGAACCAAAATACATTTTAAAAACAAACATGCAGTAAATAGTTCACCTACATGTGGAACATGGTTTATAGCCTTAAACAATATTTTTACCACAATAATACAAGTTTGGAATTAAGCTTTTAGAGGGTAGATAGTTTAATATAGAAATACATGTATGTTTGACACAGTCTGTCATTTGGAGAATCACCTGTATGTTTTCTTTGCTAAAGTTTTTTATTTCATTTTCTGATTTATTTTAATCATGATCCTGTGCATAACAGCATAGCTTATATTTCAAAAGTACTGGAATGATTTCCTTGCCAAATGTTATACCAAGGTATTGTATCGGATTTAGATGACTTTCCACATGTTTCTATGCACATGTTATATTTATGATTAATTTGAAACGACTGCTACTGAACTAAATTTTCTTTCCAAAGAATTATATGATCATTAAAAAAAATTCTGACCAGCATTCTCTATTAGACAGTCTTAAGAGCTCCACTAATGTGTTATCTCATCTTGAATGTGACATCATTTTCCTTGCAAAGCTAAGGCAAATCACACTGTTTTTTAGGGGGAGATTATCAAAAGAACTCCTCAACCTATTATATGTTGGTTGTATTTGTATGTAGAGCTTAATATAATGGCTTTTGTCATTTTTGTCCATACCGAGTTCTCTTGAAATGTGTAATTTTCTCGAGTGAAAGTCCTTTGTGAAAAGGCAGCTCAAATCTTCTGGCTGCGTTTAGTGCAGCTACGTATGTACATGTATCAATGTGACTTCATTTATAATGGCTTTCCGCCAATAATTTTCTCCAGGGTGAGTTTTCTTGAAGTCCCTAATTTTATCAGGTGAAATATTGACTGGGAGTTCATGGGTGGCTCAGATCATTGCTGGATAAGTAGAACTGACTTACCAAAAAGTAGCCGACAATCCCAAACTCTATTAGGCATGTTTCTCCAGTCATAGGAGCATGTGAGTCTTAGAGACTAATAAATCATGGAGGCCTGATGAGAAATCATAGATAACCATTACTCACAAACCAAGATCTCTCCACAGATACTTACTAGATTCAGGAGCCATATTGAATTCTCTAAGATAATATCAGCAAAAGAAGACCAGACAGTCGTGCTACACACGCTTCATCATTTTCTCAATGTTGTATTCTTTTGAGATTCATCAGAGCACAATGTAATTTAGCCAGGACTCAAAATATTACTTACATTCAGCTTCAAGTCAAACCAAAGTATATATATTTTCTGATCATGCTAGAATTGCTTTATCTGCCATGTAATGTAGTGACCAATTTGTTTTACCTCATTGATGCCAAAGCAAATACCCTGTTAAAAAAAGAAAATTTCATAAACATGTACTATTTTTGAGTGCAGAACAAGCAGCAAGCCCCAAAATGCAAATTTGAAAATATTTGTTACTTGTCATTACAGTTATTTTAAGTTTACAAAATATATGTACATGTAATTAAGAGTTGCACAACTCTAAGTACATTGTATTTTTATACCTAAACTCGTTAAATATGTTAAAATGAGTTTTGTAAGCACAATAAATTCCCATAATACAACTTTCACATTGTTTGCCTCAACTACCCAATTTAACACACTTAAAAGATTTCATTTGTACAAAGACTATCCAGTTTTAATTAATAATAGATGTTTGTTAATGTTTACGTCTGACCTGTTGTGCAGTTTACCACTAAACAAGCCTGCTAGCATTGTCTTGTACGAATTTAAATGTTGAATGCACACATATACATGTATAAGCTGAATAACCAGAAAACAATCCAATGTAAATGATAATAAGATCATAACACTTAATATATGTTGTGAACTAGCTTGTCAGGTCCTTGTTGAGAAGATTTTTTTCCTGTCATATTTTGATTAATGTTCTTAGGTGTTGTCTAAACATTTCTTAGTTTATCGTGACATATTTTGTGGACTAAAAATGTCTACTTTTAGGGTGGAGGCTGTGAGACTACTTATTTAGTTTACTTAAGAAGAGAGACATTCCCCGTAATGCTTTGGGCTGTGGGGACATTCATTTTGACAAAGAAAAACATTCAACAATTTCTGAGCTGATCATTGTACTCTTTATTGAATATTCAATTTCATTCCATACCGTGTAAAACCCTGGAGCTTTCGTGTGTCTGAATTTGATGAGATTCTCTAAGAGAAGATAAAAATTCCCAATCTAGTAGAGTTTAATATTTAACCCGCTGTGATTGTCCCAAGTGTAAATATAGGGTGGTATTCACAATTGCTTCTTATCACCGAACATATTTTTTTCGTGATTCGAGACGACAAAATAGAAAAGATTATTAATAAAGGAAAGAATTTATAGCTGGGAGAAAGTCTTGGATAGAATAAATAAAGCTTCATTATTACGAGGATTTATGGCAGATTTTCTCTTCAGTCAAATGGGTTTAAATTACTGTAGCAAGCCTGGTTGTGGTAAAGCTTGTGTTCTTCAAAGTGTCATTATTTCTATTTCTCCACCATTCCTGTACTGTTTTGGGGATCAGAGAACTAGGGATAGAATTCAGATCTAAGATATTTTATCTAACAATGTTTCCACTCATGTCTCTGTTGTTGTATGTTGGGCACATGGTCAAGGGCTTAGGCAGACACCTGTCCAAATGGACACCCTGAAATGAACAATTAACTCATTTGGACACCCTGTTTTAAGAAACTTTAACATGCAAGAGATAGGAAAACTGTCAAAATTGGACACCCAGCTATTTGAAATGTGAAGCAAATGACCATTTTGGACACCATACTTTTGATTTCTGGCTAAGCCCCTGCTCATGGTAAATCTGGGTTGTGAGAGAGTGTGCATGTGTTTTATGGCCTACTACTATATGTAACAATGGCTCTGCTTGTAAGCCTTTTTGTTCGGAATTGGTTAACATTTTTACTGAATTTAGTTTATATTGGGTTTTTTCCTGTATTTGTGTGTTCATAAGAAATGCATATTATCTAATACAATATTTGTTTGACATCATATTTTGACTCAAAGTCTCTTTGAATCTGCATGGTAAATGATGCTATCTGAATATTGGTGAGTTGAGGACAGCGGCTCTGCTGGACATCATGTGACCAAAATTGTTTAATTTTAACTGGGACTTCTCTCAGCTTCTCATTAGTCTCTCTTCCCACTAGTGGCCAGAAGTGGTCGATGAAGTCCATTTTGTCAAGTGTATGTGGCAGTTCGTCTTTACCAGGCTCTCATCAAGGGGACACCTTATAGCACTTTACCTCCCTTCCTTACCACTTCCCACTCGTTGTCCTCAGACACTTCAAGGGCTACATCCAAATTACTCCCTAACACTGCTACATGGATGTACCAACTAAGAGGAGCTCTGATTTACAGCTTTCAGACTGCTTCCATAAAACTGGCAATCTTAAGAGAGTCTGCCCTATTTGGGGTTGCGTACATATTGTAAATAAAAACAAAACATTGTAACCTTTTCTCTGGTTGTTGTATGAGTCGATGTTGAACAAGTGCGAGAGTGCATGGGTTTAATTCTAATGAGAGATGGCGTCAGTGTCTATTGAAGCTCTGCCTTCACTGCCAGGCCTATACATCTTCTCCTTCTGCTTCCCATGTTAACCCAACCACGAAATTCTCATCAAAGAGTCTTCTTAACCTCCTCTATCATTGTCAAATTAGGGAAATGGTTTCTTGTACCAATCTGCCACCTGGAATTCATATGAGAAAAGCAAAGAGAGCAGGCATGGAAAAGGTGTTTTTGGAGAAACGAAGACCAGTAAACTAATTGTGTACCTTTGTTATTTAGAGAACATGTGTTGTTGTGAAGAGGATGTTTAAAGCACTGACAAGATTCCTACTACATCCATTTGTATTCTGGACATAACCTCACATGTATTTTACAACCCTGACATAATGTTTGTTATATACCACCACCCTAAAGGAGACCAGTCATCAATAATAAAACATGTTTACATTTCACACAAGCATAATACATTATTGGAAAGAATATTAAAAGCCGCACTCAAAGATCTATATTGATATTAACTTCTTACTTTTTCACAAGATGCATCATGTAATTTACTTTAAAATGTTGAAAATGTTTCACTTGCAAAGACATATAATTTTAAGAATTTTTTTTTGGTATTAAGTTGTTCATGAATGTATGCATGTGTGCTTTACAAACAAGATCTAATAGCTAACATTTATTCTGACAGATTTTTCTTGATATGTATTGAATTAGAATCTGAGCAATCCCAAGTCATCACTATTAATCAAATGAAGATTACATACATATATATATAAAGGAGAGAAAAAACAAGTTTGGAAATGAGCCAACATGAGGCACATTTATATGTAAATATAAGTGATTGTAAAGAGGTAAGGTTAGGAGTTGTCAGCAGCCGACAACCATCAGCAGGGTAAATATTTGCTAAACTATGATTCATATTTCCATTATTGTAAGTCCCTGCTGAGTTAACAAAAGCGGTTTGGTTTGTGGAACGCACTGGGTACGTTCCCAATCTGTGATCAGCACTTCTGGGACACGGACTAACGAGCTATGGTGAGAACTGATCAATACACATGATAAATAGCAAGTACACAGCCAGCTCTATTGTGAGCGATAGGCCTGAACTCTGGATTCCACCCTGCTGCCAAATACCCCAATCAGTGGCCAGGAGACCGCAGGGCTACCACAACTAACCAACATCCCCAAGTCAATTATATAACCACTAGAGGAGTAGCCCCAGCCTGTTGCTCCATGGCTTTCTTCTCATTACGGATACAGTATTGCTAAGGTTTAAACACGGATCACAAACCTAATGGACAGAAGCACACAAAAATAATACAACAACTAATGATAAAACCGAAAAGACAAAACAAATATTTCCGCATTTCTTTTCTATACATACATTGCTAATCTTATGAAAGATGATATGTTGATACATTAATCCCAGAAATAAAAAACAAACGAAATGAGATTGAGGCTTTAAATTCATTACACCAATATCTTATTTTATTTTTATTTCGGATATCATCATGGAACTCCAATTATTTTCCATAACTTGCTTCTCAACTTGAACTACATGTACCCAATGTAGCAATACTTAATAATAATCCATGGTAGTACCATCTTGTAGAAATGTATTTGGTAAAGTCTGGGACATGCCCCACAACGTGATAATAAACTTTTCCTTGTTGATGATAAATGTAAGGGAAGTCGAATTGAAACTAACCTTGGAGCTCTATTTAATGTAATTAGCATCACATCTGCCACAATTTTACTCTCTCTTGATTAGGTTTGGCCAAATGTCCCCATTTTGAACCACTTCGTTGCAGTGTCATTTTTTCCTAAAGCCTAAAATGTTCCCCCTTGTACGGAGATGGAAAGATAATCAGATATTGAATCAGAAAGGCTTTTTTCACCCCCATTCTCATTTTGTTCTCGTTTATTTCAAACATGATCCGCCTGGAATATTAACTTTATTTTTTTTTTACTCAATGAAAGTAACATCTGTGTTCATGTAAGGGAACTACAATGCTATCAATTATTAAAAAGGATTGAGGAATTTAATTCATCAGCTTTCTTAAGGAAACACAGCAGAGATATGCATACAGGAGCTTAGTCTCTAAATTAATTCTCAGCATTTCCAAAGTATGCAGTGCTAGGAACAAGAATTGTTAAAATGAGTCAGCCAGATTACACATGCAAAGTAGTACAAACAGTACAGAAAAATCAAACATAAGTATGTAAAGCAACAGTGCCAACACCTACATGTAGGTCATTTAACCCACAGGTCAACTCCTAGGTCATTTAACCCACAGGACCAACACCTGAGTCATTTAACCCACAGGACCAACACCTAGGTCATTTAACCCACAGGACCAACACCTAGGTCATTTAACCCACAGGACCAACACCTG
>JAQQZZ010102493.1:14307-30305 GCA_030265115.1 Mopalia vespertina
GATCATTTAACCCACAGGACCAACACCTGGATCATTTAACCCACAGGACCAACACCTGGATCATTTAACCCACAGGACCAACACCTGGATCATTTAACCCACAGGAACAACACCTGGATCATTCAACCCACAGGAACAACACCTGGATCAGTTAACTCACAGGACCAACACCTGAGTCATTTAACCCACAGGACCAGCATCTGGATCATTTAACCCACGGGAACAACACCTGGATCATTTAACCCACGGGAACAACACCAGGATCATTTAACTCACGGGAACAACACCTTGGTTATTTAACCCACAGGACCAACTTCTTGATCACTTTACATGTAGCCCATCAGGTCAAAAATGGAGTCATTTGAAAGAATTGTGCATAAACACAATTTAAATTGATTATCGGATGACAAAATTTGTTAAAATCAGGAGCAAAATGCAAATTAGACGAAGACTGCAAACAATTTGGGAAACCTATAAATCGTCCCCCGTAAATTAAGTTTGCATAACCATGGGGAAATCCCTTTCTGATTGTTCTCCCCAACAGCACAGGCCTGAATATGTACATGTTTACTAGTATAAAATAAACACAGAAATTTGTGTTCTTGGAAAGAGATTGTCATACATTTTGGTAATGGTAGAGTTTCAAATCTATGTGAGATGATATAGCACTTATAAAGGACGGCTTGTTTCATAAGAATAGCCTACATGTATATACATGTCTATTCATTGGCTTTGTTGAGTTGGCACTCACTGATGCAATTTTCTTCTCCAGTGCCCCCACAAATTGGGATCGGCATAATAATAAAGGGTGCTTACTGTGTTCAACATACATGTAGCTCCATATAGAGGAAGGAAGAAGTGGTCATGCGATTTGGTTTAGAATATTAATTTGTGCCAGGATATAATGTTCCTCTCAGTTATTAGTTTACACATGAAAGATTTTGACTACCTAGATATGTCCAAAAACTTATAGCTTGAAAACATCGATTTTCAATCATATCATACATTTTGTTGTTTAGTTTTATGTAATACTATAATACATATTTACAACCTCACAACTACCTGTAATTCTCTTAAAGTATTTCAATTTCCACTGTCTCACTACGGACTTAGATTGTAAAGCTGGTAGTAATATTCTCTGATTGTCATCATTTAATATATATATTTAATGTACATGTACTGTCTGTGGACAGTTTTGATTTTTTTCATTTTTACCCAATAATAAACAGTTTTGAATACAGAATGACATAAGACTTTAGCTGATTGCTAGGTTTAACCTTCCGTAAAGGTTTAGAATAGGTGTATGTTTGATGCTGTGTTGTGTGATTAGGTTTGCCTGGATGTATCTTTCTCTGATTAATGAAATAGCTTCCAATTCTCCATCGATCTGTCTGCCCTCCAGTGAGCTTTAATAAAACATAGATCAGCACTGGTAACAGTCCAAGGCATGGAGAACAGTCATTCAATAGAAGGTAGAATGTATGTATTGTATTCTCCGGAAATGGGGCTGAATCTGTAGGAGGTTTATTCAACAACAACTCACCCTTGGGCATCCTGTTTTATTTCTTCATGGAGCGCTTCCTCTCCGGAAATAGGGATAGATGAAAGCCAGCAGCAGTGGTTTTCTATGAGCTCAAATATTTCCACTATTGGTAAAGATCTTTGCAAAGCCAGGCTTGGAATTGTGGTTTCATATCAGAGGGGAGTCCATTCTTATTACATGTACATGTACATAAAATGAGGACAAAATGTAGTGAATAAAAAAATTATTTTTGTAAAGTTACAGTTGACAAGGCGTTTTTGAACACTTAATAAGCCAAATGGTTAAAAAAAAAATCATTATAGAGATTTGTAGTTCACTGAATTTAGTTTGTCAAATGAATTTTAATGGTTTTAAATGATTGATTAATCGATTGGTGTTTTACACTCTGCTTGAGGGTACTTAGTCGTATTCCAACAATAATTGACAGTAGCACAACCAAGATGTGAAGTGGTTTCATACAGTTGGAAAGAAAATCTATCTCCAATGCTTAGTAAAGACAGCATTGCAGCTCTTCAAACAAACTGCCCTTAGCCAAATGGTTTTAAAGCCTCAGTACTGTTTTAAGATAAAATGATAACATTTTTAATACATGTATTTTTATCATAAACTTGTTATCTAGTAGTTGAAATTGCCTTTTGACCTCAGACTCCTTATATGAATTTGTAAACACTAGCGATTCGAATCGCCAATTGTTTCCAATCTCCTGTGTTCAAAAAGCCATTTTGTTTTCACCTTTTTTTTTTATGTCCGGGTGTTTCATAACCAATTTGTTTGATATACTTAATGATTTTTGTGAGGTTATCACACCACAAGGAGTGAGCCATAAAGCTTCTCAATGTGGGCTTCCTTTATTAGCATGTCATTGGTTAGTTCTGGTTTTTACTTTGGTCAATGGTTATAATTGGGTGTTTTATTCAGCTATTTTTTTTAGCTTTACATAATAAATATATTAAATTAAGCCAAATAATCACTTGTTCTTTGGACTAAAAAACAGAGAAAAGCATATAACCTTCATATCAAAAAAAGTTAATCAAATAATTTGACCAAAATATATAAATAATAATGCGATAATGTAACTCAAACAGTTATGCAAACTGCATACACTTCCCTTGCTCATCTGAACACCCAAGGAAAAACAACTGTTTCTTGAAATTTTTGAGCTAACGATTTTTTTAACTGACTGTTTTTGTATTGTGCAGACTTTCTCTGAAATGGGATGGCTAAATGAATGCACTTGCAACAATATCTCTTTGAGTTTGTTTGAAAAATCAATAATGTTAAAACATTGAAAAAAATTTGAACCGTCGTTTAGGAAATCATTTGGAGAAAAAATCCAAAGTTGATTTAATATAAGAAATGTATATGGTAATTTACATTTTAACAGCAATGACGTGTTGTTACTTCATTCCACCTCAGATTTTGTCAGTGATTTAACATGTAAAATTTAGTGGATGTATTTAGGGATAGAAAATGTTCTATGTACAAATCAAATCACAGTTTGATGCACATTCTACAACATTTTAAATCTTGGGAACTTGTTAAATTTTATGATTGGATAGAAAATGAACCCAAGACAGGTGATTATTGACTTTAACAAGATATTGTGTATAGATGTGAAGCTTTGAAATGAATGTACACATTACATGTCCTATTCCCCTGAATACACACACTCAATTAACTCAGCCTATTTCCCCAACGTTTTCTCCCCACTAACCGACTAATCATCTCATCCAGGTACCGGTAACATCACACAATTCCGGTACATCGAATATTTGGAACGTAAGTAACAAGAGGCCAGGTGAAAATAACCTCTTGATTGTCCTTCTGTATTTCTTGGTGAAGGGTAAATAAACACCCCAGTACCTATTGCTATAAAACAAAGACTGCTGATTGAAGATTGATAAAGTTATGCTTCATGTAAAAACTGACTGTTTTCTAGAATTAATGAATACTTTGCAAAAATTTTCATAAAAAATTAAAATAGTGTGATTGGACCATTTTATTTACCCGTCATCAAATAAACCACAAACTGAAATAAATGAATTTACAGTGCAAAGCCTTGTTTGAGTAATTTATAATTTGTAAAATACATCTGTAGAATTCTGCCCTTGGAAAGATTAATAGACAGCACCAACATTTATTTATTTTTGTGGAAAATTTGGGAAGAGTTTGTTGTATATTAATTTAAATAAAAGGTAATTTAATTAATATCTTGGTATTGTTTTTTTATTTGGATCAATTTTGTATGCCACTGAAAACTAATTAAAAAGTTGCATTTGAGGGAATTATCTTCCTTGTGGCTGATGGAACCAACATATGAAGGTTTATGATTATAAGGCTACCTAATTCGACAGCTGGATGTATTTAAGTCAGAACAATTCTTTCAAGTGACATATATCCATTTTCAATTTTTTAAAAATCTAATCACTTAATCCCTTTGCAACAAACAACATCTCAGAAAATATTAAAAAAAAGAAATGATATAATTTGATGAAATTGTCAAGTCTGGTATACAGCTATAATAGTTAAAATTTCAAGATCGTTGGATCTTGAAGGGCACCTTACACTGTCCTCTTCTTATTGTTTGTGGTTGGTTTACTTAACTCATTACAGACTGTTACAGCAAAGGAAGATAACCTTAAGTTCTATTGCAAACAATCCAATAACCAATTTTCTTTCCTCAATAATACTTTGGTTCAACTGTACATTGATTTTCATTGAGATTACAGTAGTACACAAAATCCAGATGCCTGGTATTGGCTACCTTTCATAGGTACATGGGATACATGTGTGTTTTCTTTACTCTTTAGCCTAGTATGTTGGCTGAAATTTTTTTTCAAAAGCAGAAAAGCCGGAAAACATTAGTTTTGGCTTACCTGTAATTTTCTAGATCAGGTATAAAAGCTCTGTATTATGTTTCATTGATCTGTGTGGTCCAGAGAACACCCACTGATCTGATCGACTTATCAGTAATATTGTCACTACCTGTAATAGATACAGGTAAGAAAATATGCTATTTAGGACACACAGGTAGTCAACACAACTAATTAATAGATGTTTATATCACTGAGGATATGTTAGCACAGACTGTTTCTCAGGAAATACCTGTATACTTCAAATTTCCCAAAACAGAACTGGAATGACAGTTACCATAATGCTCTAAGTAACACGCAACACATAGTCTATTTTAATAATGACAAACTCTTTTTGTGTTTTTATAATGTCTGTATTATAAAACAAAATATATTCATGAAAGAGGTTTGCATTCTGTATAAATCATATTTTGTCAATGTCCACCTGTGACCTTTAGAAATTAGTGTTTGGAAAAAGAACAATTTGGAATCAACTTACAAATGTCATAGTGCCAAGTCATCCCCTCAATAGAGATGAACGGTCTGGTCAATATTAATGTACGCTTGTAAACAGTGAATGACTGAGATGGTTGCCATGAATTTAACATGTTACTCTACCCCCTGTCTGATGTATAATGACATCCCAGTCACACTCAACACCATATATTTGTTATTCCTTGTGGGAGGAGATCTCCCAAGAGGTGTACTAATTATTTTACTGCCCTCATACATGTAGTTCACAGATCATCCTACCACCAGTTCAGTTAAGAAACTCGGCACCACATCTTGTAACAAATATTAAGTATTTACACAATGCACCTTAGACACATAGATTGTTATGCCATCTGCTAACTTTCATTTTATGTCAGCGGAAAATAATAAAAACAATCAAATGTGTATTTGCAAGGTGAAGAAAATAAAAAAAGCCTATTTTATAACTTGGGTTGTAATTTTTGTCTAATTTTAATATCACATACATCATGGCCAAATCAAGTATTTGGCGACTGTTCAACAAACTCTTCCCATATTCATGATTTTTATACCATTTTTCAAATTCTTTATTCTATGACTGTACATGTACATGTATCTCTACCTAGAATATGTGCTTTCAATATTACTAACTGTACTCAACACCTAACCAACTGGTTTTTCAACACTAATAATTTGATTAGTGAAGTAACTGTCAGTGTGAACAATGATCTAATCTTGTGTCTTTTCTGTCTTTGTAGATCCACCAAAGATTACACAAGCTCCAAAAGACCAAAGCGTTGCCGAAAACCACATTGTCAGCTTTTTTTGCAAGGCATCTGGCAACCCACTTCCTGCATTCCGATGGACTAAAAATGGTCGAAAACTTCCACGTAGTCGTTACGTAACTCAGGAAATGCCTCATGGTTCTGTTTTGCGAATTCATACAGTTAAAGCTAAACGTGATGATGCAGAATTTGAATGTATTGCTGAGAATGGTATTGGGGAACCAGCCCGAGCTTCTGCTAAGCTTGTTGTTTATCCCGTTGACGAGGACCAGAGTAAGTTCTTATCATTATAGGTTAAACATGTCTTTTGTGTTTCAGTTCTAAATTTATCACTGAAGAGGAAATGAAGTTTCAGGCTTGAATTAGGTTTATCCAAATATTGTATTTCTTAAATGACTGTGTTTTTTTGTAGATGTTTTATGTGTATGTTAGGTGTTAATAGCCTGTGTTTGTTTTATCCACTCTTATAACTTCAGTTGTATGGAAGGCCATCAGTGTTTTCCACAGAATTCCCTGTACAACGTTTTAACAATTTTCTTCAGATTGCGAATATACCCTGTTAAAGTCCCAGCCAGCCTACAACCCTGGAAGAAACACTTATACTAGCCCGTGGCGCAATTGTTTTTCCATAGTTATCATCCATATAGATATGTTTTATACTTATATATTATTTATAGAGTTGAATGAGATTGTATCAATTTGTGGGTAGGATTAAACTCCATCCATCTATATATCTGTTGATCTATAAGTGTGAGTGATTGCTGACAGCATCTCAGTGACAAGGGCAGCCAGCTCTTTCAAACTCATACAGTGGATAATAGAAATACATGTGCCATAAATTCTCCATTCTATTCATTAAACTGACCTGTATTGGTTTCCTGTTAAGTACCCATGGGTGGTTTAAAGGTGTCTGAATCTGAACAATTCTACTAATGTTTGTTTAATAATGAGCTGATGGTGGGGAGATTGTGATGGCTAGGTGACCACACAGTATGATAGCTGAGGCACAAGGTAGCACATTGATAATACATTAACATGTACATGTATAATTGGAGCCACTAGTGAGCACAATACTAGTGATACACTTACATGTATAATAGTGTTGGGCCTGTAACCCAAAGGTTCCGGGTTCGAATCCCGGTGGAGGCAAGCAAATTTATTTCTCTCTTCATTTATTCAAAATATATGTATATATTTTTTTTTTTTTTTTTTACAGTATGGTTAAAATAGCGGGTTCACATTTTCGTCCGGTAGCCTTCCAAACATTATATCGCACATTTAAGTGCAACAAGAAAGTACCACGAAAGCTATATATTTCTACGCATGTCTATGCTGAAGGGGATGCCATATATATATGGAGTTGGATGAGAGATAGAAGAGTGTTAGACTGTTTAACAGACCACCCCATATTGGCCAGCTCACATTAATCCAGGGAAACACATTTCCATATCATCATGATGACTTTGAAGCTCGAAATTATTTGTTTTCAAAATCCCACTTAGGATTTTATTTTATTTTATTTTGTTCAAGCTGAGACGGGCTGGCCGCCACACTCATGCACCAATCACGGCCATCTCTCTCTTCGTCTCTCTGATATCCATGCTAATCATCCTACTTCGACACATTATGTAGGGGCTTACCTAAGGCTACTATTGTACATGTCTATGTTGAAAACAGATGGTTTAGATGGTGCAGCTTGACCCACGGTCAGCGCGCAGGGATACGGCTCCCTGTCCAAACAGTGTGATAAACAATCATACTGACAACCCTCCCCAACATCAACTCAAACCCCCGCGTGGAAATGGAGAATAATCCGAAGGAAAACGAATTTTAATTACTCTGAGTTATGAAACAGTCGGAGAGTTATATTTACATATGTTCCAGGCACGTCAGATTTAACGTAAGGCCTTTTAATTTGGTGCTGGAAGTTGAGGTTAGAGGTTGGTGTGTGTTTAGTTAGAGAGCAGTTGACCAGCTGTGGTCGGTGAATGGTCACTGAGCAAAGGGTTAACATCATCAGCCCACAAGCTGGTCAGCCTGTGCTTTACCAGCTCTTTCCTACGCAACAACTGTATAACGTCCAGTGGATGTGAGGCCGAACAGCGATAAATCAAAGTACAATGAAACTGTCAAGTTACTGCAGAACACCATATGCTACCCCGCTGCTGTATTCAACTTGTTAGAGCTTGGGTAGCTCTCAAACAAAGAGAGAATGGCGCAAGATGACCAACCGGACTGGTCAGTATATGGATTAATTGAAAAGCCTCCCTCTGACCAGATCCGTGTGTTACAGCCTTTATTATGCCATATCGAATGTTACACTACTTAATATCGATCTGCTAATGAATTAGATACTTAGAGTATTGAAGCTTTGTGTATAGGGAATCACATTAAAGCGGTCATTAATCCCACCCGTGTTAGTCAACATACCATCACTATACTAGTGTTACATAACACACAAATGAAGTAATATTTTACCTTGCCACATCAACTTTATACATTGAATTTAATGTTTGTTAGCTTTTGTCTATTTTTTGTTTGTTGTATTAGTATTGTTGTTATTATTTATTCCATATACCATAAACAATTTTAAAATGTTAAATAAAGCCACAATAAACCGTATCTGTAGCTGCTTTTTAACTAATATAAATCACTAAGGCTTCTTATGTTTATATCATTTCGTGACGACTTTTAGAGATTCAGAGTTAGATGGTGGTTTTTATTAGAAAACAGTTGTTACCATACGTCTTGATCTATATTACATGCCACCTATATCAGTTACATGCTAATTGGTTTTAAATGAAGAGAAATAGGTATTTGTCTGGAAACGTGTTAGTGTTCTATTTATTCAATCTTAAAATGATTATTTGATTAATTACTTATAGATGATAGATTCACAGACCGAAGTCAGTGTGTTTGTCAATAACAAACATGTAAAAGTCAACCGTACATATATAATGGACATTGACATTATTTTATCATTATCTTCCTATATGTTTACAAATGTAGAGAAAGAAAGGCTACGTGTTACTATGTAAGTAGTGTTTATGAAAGTCTACATAGAGCACAAGGGGATAACTTGTGACACGAGTATGATGTAAAAAGCTTGTTTCGAGTGGACAGTTTGTTATATTACGTGAGGCAAGTTAGTTAAGCTGACAATAATTTGTTCCCTACAGAATGAGTTATTCAATTGTACAGAGAGAAGAAACGTAATCCAATGAAACCGATCCACTCGAGTGACAGGTTCAATTAGCCAATCTAAATGAAGTCCGCCTGGTTATATAACAGTCCGTCATAATGAACCCAGGACAATATGTGAGAATAGGCCTGCCCTCCATATTGCTGGCTTACACAGTGTGCATGGACGGGCCGAAATCATGCAGGGTTTGGGACTCTGGTGTGGTAATCACTATCTGACCGTTCTTATATAACTCTCTGAAAAAATACGACTGAGATGGCGCAACCAACGTCTTGAAAGGAAAGAAGAGAATGGATGATGTGAAGTGGTATTGTGTCTGTGACTGTGTCCAGTAAATAGGAGAAAGGCGGATAGCTTAAACGGAAGCGCAACAAAAGATATCAAGAACAATCCCATTGGTCAATTGTTCGTATGTCACGAGATGTCATTTTCCCACGCTGTGGATTTCAATACGTGACGGTGTGTAATCAAAGTGCAATCTTCGTGGATAACGCAACCCATTTCAAAATAACAAGCCAAAGCTATTTCCAAACAAACTTGATTGTTATGATTCGCTTCTGTGTGAGAATTGTCGTCGATATCTCATTCAATGTCTGCCATTATTACAAGCTTACTAAGCATTTATTACCTTCGTACGATTGAACAAGGACGGCGGATAATGACTGTACCACAGTTAACTTCTGCAGAATTCCACGAACTGCCTAATGCACATGTTGGTATGTAGATCGCTACATGATTGTGTCATTTCACAACAAGTATAAGTCTTATGGATACATGATCTCTTAAAATTATGACTTAACAACAAACTGACTGCCAACTAACTCTAAAAAGATTAGGGCAGTTTATTTTTAAAACAGGCTTCTGGTTAAGGCCAGTATGTCTAAAAGTGTGTGTCATCATTAAGGAAAATTAGTTTACAACAGAGCAGCTGTATATATTTGTAGTGTAGAGAAAGAACACTTTGCTTGCCTTCACCTGGATTCCAACTCGGATATCTGGCTAGCAGGTGTATATATATAAACCCGTGTTAATTAGTCGTCATCCGTATACCAGCATTATTAACCTTTAGAAATGTGTATAATTCTTTCACATTATAGATATTTGTATTTGTGTAGGTTTTAACTGCGTTAGTATATGGGTACACTGCCACCGGGTTGTAAAAACATGAGCACTGGTTTAAAAATCGAGGACATTTAATATTATAATTTAAACCTTATTACGAAAGCTACAACCGACTCCGTCATTTTAACAGTTTATTTGAGTACATTGACATGTGGCTGGTGATTACAGTCACTGTATTCTCTGACACCTGTAGTGACCACACCCAGTTTACAACCTGTATAGCTGATTCTTAGACAATTCTAGTTTGCCCTTTGGTACGACATAAAATCTCAATCAATGAAATTCTTAAACAACATAGCTAATATATATATAAAAGTAGTTATAATGAACGTATAAACATATACACCAAATATGAACCAAGATCTAGTTTGAAACTTGTATAGAAGTTAACTAGAAGATGAAATGATTCCTCGATTATAATTAATCGACATCCCTCTGTCAGTGTGGTTATTTATTTAGAAATAGAGGAACCAACATACATTTATTGGTTTGCTAAAGTCTATTTGTTCATTTTCACCTCAATTGGTTCTTTTGACTCCATGTCCGACAGGAGCAGTTTTTGCTTCAGTTCCGGGACTAAGTACTTCTCCACACTGCCGAGTTTGCTGGTAGAACAATTTTGATAGATTGTTTGTTTGAACTTCGGCTTGTATAATAAAAGCATTCTGTTTTCGTGAAAAGGAAAATAGGAGTCTGATCAATTTTTTGCATACTCTTCTGTAATAAAATAGGAAAAAATATTAAGTCACTTATGAACAGGACATGAATGTTTCAGTAATGATCAAATAATTATATTTACAAACATATATATCTCCAATAATGACTGGGTTTAATGGATTTGGCATTAGAGAACATTCAATGATGCCTAGTGCCGTGTGGGCTCCAGCTGATACTATGCAGTATTGCGATAAGGATTGCATGCCGTTAGGAGAACGTGGCAGGCCAGAGGGGGAAACGACAAAATGTCAACTGGAGACATGGCCACGTTCACTTGCCGGCTTCGCGGACACAGCCCTGGTCAGTCGCCATGCTTCAGCTGGTCAGCTTGGCTGGAGGCCGGATAAAGATGACCACTCTAGTAATGGCAAAAACACATTATGACAACTAACATGGCGACCAGCCTTACGCAAAGGTCAGCGCGCCACACTTGACCATTACATCTGCGGGCCATACACGCCAGAGAACGCCAGCGTAACAGCGAAACTGTTTAATAATTCATCGACCGCTCGTGTTTTTGATAAGAATTCTTCAACCTAAGACTCGCTGCAAACCGGTTATGTATTAAATATTTTATGTACATCAGATACATATCTATTTAGAGTATCAACCACTCAACGCTTTCAACTAGAATTCTGAGAACTTACGCTATATGGAGGTTAGCAATATCAAATATAGAAGATAAATAATTATTTTGATGTGTTACATTTTACCTCTTGGCAAATTATATAGTTAGTTTTTATTTCTTTATTTATAACTTTATTACAGACACTTGGTCTATATACATTTTTAATAGTTACATATAATTGTGGTTGTATATGCACATGCATAACACAGTATGTCATTTGACATAAATTAATGAGCTTGTGGGAATATCAGAACAGAGTACAATTGTTAAAACCCGATTGCTACTCGAATACAACCTTTTCATAAAAGAATACACATCTTTACGCAAGAGTCTATCGAAGGGCTTCACACGATGCCTATTTTGCACTTTATATTCGTGTACTAATGCAGCGATTTCCAGCTTCAAAGAGTACTTTTCAAAAAAGGGTTTACTGACAAGTTCAATGGATGTGATTAATGTTCACTAATAAAACAATACCATCGAACATGACATCTGATACGTGAGACTTAAGAATCCAAACTACGGGTAGAGTGTTAATAATCACAACTGATCATTATAACCTCCTTCTAAATATAGCAGCATTCAGGGGTAGTTGTATTTTCATGAGTGACCACACTGTGGGTGCTGATGATAATTATACACCAAATCCTCATTTTTGTCTTGAAATGCTCAGTAAAATTTCTTTATCACCAACATTTCATAAAACGCGCACCTGTCTATTCTAAGCCAGACCCGCGCCTTAACATAACAAAAACTCATTTCTAATAAAATAATAGCTGGTGATAAAGAAGTATGGTTCACAAGTCGCGTGCGGAATCAGAATTGGTCAGTGGTCATCGTGCGATGTAACAATGGTCAGTTAGCCCTGTGTCCAAAGCCCTTTGTTTGGACTGGTCAGTGGCCAGAGAGATCAGAAAATAGAGGTCAGCGGGTTACCAGTCGGGGGTATTTTTACAATAAAAAATAAGAGCTGGCCAAAATTCAAAAATGCTCGAGCGATGTGTAATGGTCATGCCTGGTTGTTTTTAAATTCTCTATTAGACCACCTGATATGTGGTCAAGATTGGGAAAGAGACTGACCAGTGAGGAAACCCTGACATTCGCCCTAATCTCCGCATCCAGTGCTAATTCCCTTTGTCTCCGCTGGTCAATGGTTGGATGGACATTATCAACTCGTATTCCCAGTGATTTGGACTCTCCATATGGCCCTATCAGCTGAATCTCAGAGCTGTAGTGTGGCAATGACCACATTAATATTATGTGATGTTTGGTGACCAACAAAAACTATCTGGAGCATAAAGAATACCATTATACCATACGATATAAATATACAATATTGCTGTGTATCATTTTTGTTGGCCTTGCGATTTTTGCATGAAGTACTGTTTGTACCGGTACATGAATTGTTGCTGGCTATGATTTACAGAAACATCATAGTTTGCCTTGTATGTGTCCACTCTCCAGTTACTGATTTATTTCAACAATTACGCTAATGTTTATAAAGGTCTAAAGAACCGTATTAACTTCATTATACAACTACCATGGTCAATGTTGAATTAAAAAAATAGACTTGTGTATTTTAATTAATCTTGAGAGCATTAAGATATATTTTGTCTAATTATTTGATTTTACTCGATTATAAACTTTTAATCTTAAAATGTGACAATAAACAAAAATAAAGGGGCCTGTTGCCATTCTTTTCTCTTGTATTGCTACCAAGCTTTTCCACGAGAATAAAGCCGATCACTGGTTCTGATCAGGGACTGGGACTGGCCAGGCTGCCATTCAATTATACTCACTAAATTAGCAATCTTTAAACAAATAAGAGAAAAACAATCGGAACATCAGTAATTTTCTCTTATCTCTTAGTTCCAGAATAAATTCATCAGAAAAAATAATAATTCTCCTTCCTATAATTTAGGGAGTGTGTATTTCAATAAATTCTGCGTTATCTAGACAATGGAAATCAGACGTGTATAAGTAGACACATATATAAGGCAGAGAATGTAACTGAAAACATGGCAAGTTTGTTCCTAACGCACACATAAATTCCAACTGTACATAAACGGAAATAAAGTAGAAAGTATAGAAAACGTGCATTAACCTAAACTTTTTTTCTTTTTTCCCCGAAAAGAAGAAAATATTCAATCGATTTGCCCAAATTTTCGTTATCCTTGTGGTAAATCTATTTTCAAACATTCATTGCAAATGACGAATTCTGATTTAAAATAATAAAATGATTTAGTATACTTAAATAGCTGGAATATTTATATAGCCTGGGGTTTTTTTCTCACCGAAAATAGTGCAAAATTGTAGCGCTTTTTTCCGCCCGTTTCTCTTTCTCGCTTTGATTATTTTTATGATTTTCGTTTTAGTTTCACAAAGACTAATATATAATTTGCACTTTTGTTTTGAAAGTGCTCGTGTTCTCTATTTTCTCTGACGGATCGTATTGGTCGGCTTCACGCAAACCAATGTCATTGCAAGTCAAGGGCGATTAAATAAACGGCGTAATTTGATATGCCTTTGAATAAACCGATTACACAAGCGGTGATAAATGGATCCGCTTGTTACGTCATCATGATGTAGAATGATGTAACATAGGGAAATGTAATTCACGGCATGGAACTGATAGCCCGCTGTCAACATCGTTTGACAGCTCCAATTTATTCTTACGTGGATGCTAGAATGGACCGAAGAACACGACTGGCTATGAGCCGACATGCTTGTTCTCTCGGGCGGATTTCATGGCCGTTCTTAGAGAGGATTCGAAGAGAAAGGTGATGCAATCTGATGTGTCCCCAGGTTCCGATCTCCCACTGAGCCGTGAGATACCTGTACATATACTATCACTCTATTAATATACCCCCATCGATTAGCTCAACTAACAATTATATAATTCTCAGTGTGACGTAAAATCGCCAAAGGAACATAATTATTGACGGTATCTTGAACACAGCGAGGCAAAGCTTATTATAGAGATATCATTAAATACGGGGAGTTTGAGGCGATCACTTATTCCATGATGTAAGAGGAATTAAGCTCTTCCGATTCCATTGAATTATTTGTTATCTAACAGTTATATGATCTGAGATATGATGCGACAGGGTATAATACCAGTCATTCAAATCTAAGAGGGCTATATCCCGATCACTATAGTAATAAGATATTCTGTTTTAGCATAACGTATTAGTACGAAATTATCTCCAATACCACCGTATACTGCTTAGCTTTGGAGGGCTAAATCCACACTATTAATTTAGTTTTTTTTTCTTTCTACAATTTCTTTTTTTTGTTTCAACTCAAATTGCTCTCATATTGTCACAGACATATTTTTTATTAACTATTGTTTCCTTTCTATTTTTCTAAAAAGCAATCACACAGACACAGGAATGTAGTTTAATTGAAATGGATGAATCAGAATTATGTTCTAGATAAACACCCAGAGATAAGTTTCTTAACAGATCTTAATCTTCAGTTGTGTTATATGAGTAACCTACAGACATCTCGAGAGAAGATAATGACCGTTTACATGGTATATAAAGTATATTCGGTATGGGGTAGGAATAAATCAGCTTACAAACTTGTATTTCAGAGTATTTCTCCACTGAATATATCTGTCTATATATATGTTTTGTTGTTTGTATTTAATTCTTTAGAGATCATTTTGGAAAATTTACGTTTGTACGGCGGCTCATTTATAGGGGACATGAATTTCTTTTTTGTATATTGTATATATATACATTTTTATTTTATAGCCGCCCCGAAATTGATTTCAACTCGCCCCGAAATTAATTTATACACGGCCCGAAATTGATTTCTACTCGCCCTGAAATTGATTTCACTCGCCCTCAAATTGATTTCTACTCGCCCTCAAATTGATTTCCATGCAGCCATAAGTAAGGTTTCACTCACATGACTGCGTATGACATGACGGTTTGTTTGTTTGATTGGGGTTTATCGTCGTACTTAATGTTATTTCATTCTCATGACGGTGTCAGTCAAGTTCATTGAACTAAATGTTGGGACGAGTAGAAATGAATTTCGGGGCGGGTAGAATTGAATTTCGGGGCGGGTGGAAATGAATTTCGGGGCGGGTGGAAATGAATTTTGGGCCGGGTAGAAATGAATTTCGGGGCGGGTACAAATTAATTTCGGGGCAGGTAGAAATTTAAAAAAAGCTATATATATACAATATAGAAATTTGTGTCCCGTATGAGCCGCCGTACGTTTGCCCTCCTTGTGTAAGCAATCCTAAAGAGCCCAGACAGAACTCTGATCAGATATCAAATGTCTTTCGGCTTTGCATAAAACTTATCGCATGTTGTACACATATTATAAATAATGGGTATCGGGAATCCACGGGACAAACGGGGTGTGATTACCCATTTTGTAAAATTACGACAAAATCAACTGATCGTCCTATGTGACAAACTAAAGTTGTCCACCACAGAACTGCGGATTGCAATGTGACAAACTAAAGTAGTCCAGCACAGAACTGATCGGATTGCAATGTGACAAACTAAAGTAGTCCAGCACAGAACTGATCGGATTGCAATGTGACAAACTAAAGTAGTCCAGCACAGAACTGATCGGATTGTAATGTGACAAACTAAAGTAGTCCAGCACAGAACTGATCGGATTGCAATGTGACAAACTAAAGTAGTCCAGCACAGAA
>JAQQZZ010102494.1:0-16275 GCA_030265115.1 Mopalia vespertina
CCCCCCCAGTACTAGCTGCCCACTGGGTTCGCCGAAATATAAATGTAAAAAAACTGTTCCGCCAGAAAAAGGCTTAATGACAAATATCGTTATTTAATCCACTTCTAAATAGGTAGACTTGTCCATGCCTATGATATACAACCATTTCGCACTTTAATCCCCCGTGGCTTAATGCGCAGAAAAATAATATTTATATCTTTTTCTTTCATAACTTGCGGACAAAAGCCTTTATGGGTTTTTAAGATTGAATTCCACGCACTTCTATTCCGGGCCGTACCTTTGTAATTTCTTTGTGTGTTTTGTAATACACAATGTTATGACACACGCCAAGGTCGTGTATATCTAAATATAGTTCGTCATTCCTTCGTGTCCTCTTCGGATCACATATGAACTTCGTTATGTTTTTTTATTACACTTTAGCTGTATGTAAACGCATGACACAACGGTGTGTCACAACCACCACACTGGGTCCGGGGGTCGGGTCTCTAAGAGAAAGAAACGATTAGTTCATATTGTTAGCAAGCATAATAGCTAGTACACATCTTATAGAATGGATGATGTGAACAACTAGTCCCTTCTGTAACCTGTGGCAAACTAATTAAGTATCCTGTGTGCGAGCTGCGATTAGTATAGATCTATAAAGCCCAGGTGCAAGATTTCGATCCACTTTCTCGTCTGTGTCTGTGAGTCTGACCTCACTGAGGCTTAGGTTCGCCACTTGTTCGGCTCCTCAGTATCTGGATAGGCCTCTGTGAATATCGACTCCTCTAGAGCTGTAAATGTCAAGGTGGTTGTCTCCCCTTCGTAATATCCTGTCCGCTTCGTTCCTCTTTTATGGTCCCTGCTCCTCATGTCAGAACATCCCTCGGCCATTTCCGTACCGTAAATAATCTCGGACAATAAGTGGGTCATTTAAAATGGCCCACTTATCCCCGTGTTTATTGTTTATGTCTGAAGGCTATCTTGTGATGATACATGTATATATGATAACGTCATTGGAGCTACATAGTTATTAAATTACTTAAGTCATATATAAGAAAGGAACTGTGTTTTGTTCCAATGTGATTTTACCCAAGAAACTGGCGTGATTGGCGTGTGTTTTTTTTATAAATCTGCGGAGTACTTTGGTTCATTTTCACACAAAACATCCGGCGGTTAAGATTATACGTTTTCGTGTAATATTATTGCTTCCATTCACCTCCTCGGTACGGAAAGAGACGAAGGATGTTCCGACATGCCTGCTCCTGTCGGATGCCATGGCACCACCGTCTTTGTGGGAATGTTACCAGCCACCACTCGACTTGCGTCCCGGGTCAAGTTAATTCGCTCAATCTAAAATACGATAAAATGAAAATTAACCGATAGATAAAAAATTCCTGCTCGTTTCTCTGTGACAAATGTAGTGGTTTAAAAATTTATTGAGCATAAAAATAAGTGAATTCGTATTTCACTGATCACTATTATATTTTGGTGCTGTAGGTAAAATGTACGGTGAAATAAATGCAATGGTATGCCATGTTATATTTATATATTGCACGCATACAAAAATAGTTACAAGGAATTACATCCAAACTTTAAAAAGTGCAACAACAAAAAAAAGCAATATACCTAAAAAGCTCAATCTGACTGATGCGTAACAATTCCAAATGTATTTTGTTTTATTGTCTGGACAACATTTGGCTTAATACATTTATCTCAGTGATATGCCTACAACAGTCTACCATACATTTCACTTTCAGCACCAACATTAAGGTGGTCTATCTCAAGTTCTCCCTCATGTATAACCCTTGAATACATTTTTGCTGAAATTAATTGCAATTATTCTAATGTCATGATCAGCTTCGAATAAAGCCAGAAAAAGTAAAAGTGAATCAATCCCATAGCCTGAATCCCCCGTCTTGTGTGTAGTTGAAATAACTGATAAATCTACTGCCATCTTATTTACCAATCAGTTCGTGCTCAACATGGCTGTGATCATTAAAATAATGCAACAATTCTCCATCAGAACAAATATAAAGTTGTGTGAAAAACGTTAGGTTACTATCCCTGCTTCTAAATCCCACCAAAAGACGTTAAGTGAGGAATATATAATGGGACATTTATAATAATGATCACTTTCGATCCATTGACACGGTTTGCCTTCTACAGATTTAGCACATACCTAAGGCTTATAAATAGATTATATTTTACTACGCTGACTCATCAGTGTATGTTTATGGCATATCATTTAGTTTAAACCTGCTGACAAAAGATGTAGTTTGTGCCACGCGTGGCCAGAACAGGGCTACGGCAAAAGAAATAAATGTCATTCTGTGCGTTTCAGACTACAGTTGTAAAAGCCATATCTAAGGCGGCGGTTTTATTGGTTGTCTGAAGAACAACTGTATCCAATAAAAGTCTGTTTGAAGATTTAAATTAGAAGCGGCTAATAGAGGATTTGAATGGATGTGTAACATTAAACCCTTTTCAGGCAATCTTGGACAAAAGTGCCATCTTTTGACAGCGGCTATACATTTAATGAACGGATTTGTATTTAAATAGTTTGCCAGAAAAGATAGTGCATTTCTTAAACTTGCGTGGCTATACTCCCTTGCTGACATCGCCTGCCAACAACTGTTTTGTCTGTATCTATTTTCACCCGTTTCCACACAACATTTAACACCGCCTAACTTGACTGTTTGATCTCAACTTATATCACATGCTCCTTCTTTTGATAATTTCGATCTGTATGTTTTGAAATTATTTCCTTCTTTTAAAAAACATACTTAAGATAAGTTGATTAATCAAGATATGAAAACAAAGAGACGACTTAAACCCCATAAACTGCTTAAACAGGTATCTGGTACAGTGGAAACTTGGTCGAATTGACGCGTTATGAAGTATTTTAATGGCTTAGTTTGTGTGGCGGCTTATAGCACTACTGCTAATTATTGCAAAATAGATAATCAAGGTTAAAAGCGATAACGATTTTAGCAGGCACCTGGCAACTCACTTAGGCCACCAGGCTATATATGAACAGTGGCCCAGCAGTTCGATAAACAACTTAATGTATCTCAGTCAAAGCCTCAATGATCTTTAATCGGGATATTAACCTATTTGTCTAACACCATATAAATCAGTCAGGTATTCCTTTAATTACGTTTGGAAGGAACTCTCTTCTCTAATGTATTTATAACTGAGAGCTAAATCTTCTCAACTTTATATTTATATATCTTAATGAAACAAACTAAAGTACGGCAACATATGTAGATTGATGTATACTAAACACGGCATTGGTATTGGATTAACATGGTTAACCCCAACGTCTCCAATAATACCTGTGATATGTAATAAATGACCCGGGTCGATTTTAAGTGGGCGTGGTCTACACGCACGCTATACGGATTCCTGTGTAATTTCCCAGTGGCTGTTCACAGGCCGTGTTGTTATGGCTGTGGTTGACGGACTACAGTGAAGTGTCATAACATACTAGTTTCTGAACGTCAAAACTGTACAATATGAACAAGTCAAAAACGGCAGCTAACAGGCGGTAAGTATCGGCGTTGGTATTCCATACTTAAATCGATACAGTTAGAACATAACCATCACTACGGTGAAAAACTGTACAAAAATTCAACCAGAGCTTTCAATCCAAATGATCTGCCTTGAATGCCGTTGCCTATAGAGACGCACGTCGCGAAACAAACATCAGCAGAACATTGCAGTTACTGAATGGTCAATAAACAAAGGACCGCCGGTAAATTCTGTAGGACGGGAGGTAACTCTGTACACACACCCTATAAACCAGGTCAGAATAGGCGGGAATGGCAAACGTCAAAAGACTCAATGTTCACCTATAGTTTACATGACAAGACACTTTGACAGCTGAATTAAATAAATCAATACGTAGCCTAACTGCATATTATGATAATAATACATGATATGTGCTAAAGTTCGATTAAACGGCAGATCACGGGATTTAAAAAATGGTTCTGGTGGATTTTAAAATTTAACCTATTGGCAACATGGGATGTGGAAGGTTGGTGTTTTAATAACATACATTTTAACCTTATACTTTGTGTATAGCGTTAGACTAATAGATATCAATATTATACAAATCTTATATCTAGAATAAAATGTATTGATGGTAGACGAAACGTTATCCCGACAATAAAGGGATTAAATGGGCAGGTAAATATCGTGTGCACATAAATACAACCCCGGACAGTTCAGGCGACCAGTTTCTGGCTAAATCCAGCTAAATCCATATTAGAAATAATCAGATTGAAAATTCGAATAGAATTTCTTATAGAAAGCTCCGATGGCCTTTACCTGTAGGATAGAATTTCTTATAGAAAGCCCCGATGGCCTTTACCTGTAGGATAGAATTTAAGGCCACTTGATTAACACATCCTCGCTAGTTTTTATTTTAAATCAGTCAGTGTTATTGCAAAATATTCTCTCCCATAAAATGTATGCATAAAGCTTGACGAAAATATTAGTTTACATGATGAACGCGTCTTCTCTGCGCAATTTTCATGTAATCCTGTTGATCTAACATCGGACAAATACATCAATAGCAAACAGACAATCAGTTCTAATTACATATGTAGTTCCCCAGATGAAGACTTAAACATTCCCACACATATGGGCCCAAAGCTGTTCTAAGTAGTTAGCATCCGCGCTTACTAGTCCTTCTTCGATGTACTGTCCACAGTACGAGGCTCCGGCAATAGCGAGGTGAGAGGGGGTGGGGGGTTACGAGGTTTCCTCCCGTTTTTAAACCGTAATTAGGCAAGGAAAGGTTCGAAGTGGACACTCAGTTGACTCATAAGTGAAATACACTTGAGAAAGACGTCAAAACCTAAAAAAACGAACAAACAAAGCAACACATGAATCCATGTTGGATTGGAAATAAAGTTCATTGGCCTGTGTTCGTTATAATTCGCTACACTTACTACATTATCTGATATTTTGAACACAATTTTGATTCCAAACATGAATGAAATACTCTGGCCACCATCAGATTATTTTTAACATTCGCCGTTTTACTTTACTAAACAATTATATATAGCAAAATGCATATTAATTATGTATAGTTTATTGTGTTCAAAATAATAACCATTTGTTCATTTTGTTTTTACAAAATAAATATAATTTTAGTGGTAGGCATAGATTCATTTAAATGACTACTTTCTTTACGTGACTAAAGTTAAGCAAACTAGTTTTACTTCAAGTCACAGTACAATTTATTAACCCCAAAACGGTCATACAGATTTGTATGAATCCTATAGTTGTTTGTTTTACTAATTTTGTATTAAAGCAATTAACAGCTTTTTAAAAAATGTGTGAAATTTCGATTCAGAACAAATATATCCAACAAGCGCCACAAATATATAAAAACATACCGTTTTAGATCTATGTGTTGGATTGTGTGAATAGCCGATGAGTAGACGTTTCCATAAGTATGGTAATAGGGAAAATGAAAGCAAAGGAAACGGCTAAAATGTATTTGCGATCTATTTCATTGCTAGTTTATTGGTTTTATTCAAATTTCATGTCAAATAATTCTATATTTTTCCCAAACATTTTGTTCCTGATGTCAATTGTTCTGTTTTCCTATTCGGTGCATTTTTCGTAAACAGTTTATGCAGATATTGTGAAGTACACCAGTTGTTTCTATGAAATTGAGTAAAGCTACTGACTGCATTAGAGAATTGAATACAGTGCACACTGTGAACACACCGACTCCAATAAATCCCATGTGGAGTCGGTAAATGTGTATAATTTTACCACAAGGACAGCGTTAGCTGTAAAATCTGGTATAATTCCTTATTGGACTATGAATAGAGGTTCAAAGAATTTCAGTATACACTAACATACACTGTTTATATAAGCGCTGTATATATGTGCAAGTAGTCTTTAATCCCCTCGATGTAGCTGTCTGTATTTAATTATTTACTGCCAAATCAACACTGTTTGAAATCATGTACTTAAATTTTATCTTAGAGGTTAAGTCTTCTCTGATAGAAAAATATCTGAACTTTTCGAATTAAAACAAAATATCACCTGTTGGCGGTTAGAGTATCCTCAAGTAGCACCAATCCAGTAAAATAAAGACAACTATAAAGAGACGAGCTTAGACAAAGTTTGATTAGGAAGTAACTCTCACAGAGTAATATTGTAATACATCAGCCAGAGTCAATAAGACAAACGAGAGTAACATCTCGTCTGGAATATACAACAACGTGAATTCAATAATTTCAGCTCTGCGCCAAAAGAGCAGAAACGGGCTCCGGGGTCAGTTCCCCCAAAGTCGTCAGCAACCAAAAATGGTGCTCAGGGCCCGAGTGGAGGGACGGATCCCAAAGCGGGTGCCAGGAAGGGCAGTAAAGTGTCCGTTGAATCGAGTGGAAGTGAAAGAGCGCAGACTAAAGAGGGTCGTGTGAGGAGAGACATTCTCAGAGGCACCATGGACCTAGAGTGCCCCTCTAATGCCAAAGTTGTCCGGATCTTTACCAGCAGCACATTTACAGGTAATACCCTTAGTCTAATGAAATTAAATGTGAATGTTTTCACTATCAATTGTATTATTTCAACATTTTTATTTTTTACTTTGTGCGCACTTTAAATCATATGCATATACATGTGATTTACCAAAATGTACACATTAGAACATTTAATTATATGAGAAAAAGAATGCTCTAACTTTTGAAAACTTTAACGTTTGCAGAATTTGGAACATTTTTGTGATTACTTTTTGCATCAAGCATAAAATAGTTTCCCAAAAAGTTGTCATTCTCTATAGGATAAACATAACCAGGCTCTTCTCAAGATTATGTCAACATTTTATGTGACGAATCATATTGCAGTGACGAAAAGGGATTCTTAAGTCTCAGCTCAATTCCAAATCCTTTGTAATCCACGAACGTTAACTCCGAGACACATTTATAAAACTGTCTTAGCGATTGTAAGAAATATGCCACAGGAAAAACAGAAGCAACAAAATATTTTGCCCGTAGGGATGTGTATTATTTTCTATTGATTTTTCCCAATTGAAGGCGTTCTTCACTAAATCAGACGCCTGTCTCCTCAGGTGAAAGTGTTCTCTTGTAAACCAGGGGACGGCAGCACGGTCTTTGAACATCAAATTATTGAGTTCACGAATGTCACATTATCATCCATTATCAAACATGCAGTATTCTTTTGATATGTGGTAACCTAAATTCATCCTCTTTCACTATGTTTGTGCCGTTATCATAATCATCCTTTAGAAACAACAACAACACATTCCATTAAGTTATGAGGGACGCATTTTTATAGCTGGTGAAACAGTCAATCAATCGATATCCGCAACATGACTATTGCCCAAGCAATCATTCTCCCCAAATTGAAACAAATTCAACCAATAATTCTCTCAACCGGACTATATATCAATGAACCTATTTTCTGTAAGTCAGAAAAGAGTTCCTCAAGAACAATCATTCTCCTCCACATGAATGTTAGTCGGACAATCAGTCTCCCCAACAAGAATGTTAGTCAACAAATCATTCTCCCCAACATGAATGAAAGTCAGCCAATCATTCCCCTGCACATGAATGTTAGTCAGCCAATAAGTTTCCCCAACATGAATGTTAGTCATCCAATCATTCTCCCAACATGAATGTTAGTCAACCAAGCAGTCTCCTTAAAATTAATATTATGTAACTTACTATACGTTAGCCTTAAAATGAATCTTAGTCAACGACCTATCCTTTCAACACAAGCGTATAAAGTCAAGCAATTTTGTCCTCAACATCATTGTAAGTCTCTAGCGATTCTCCTCAAAATGATTGCTAGTCACCAATCATTCTCCTTAACATGAATTTTAGTAAGCCAATCATCTTCTAATTTTTCTCCTCAACATATCTGTGAGTTTACCAATCAATCTCCTTTCACGTAACTGCGTCAACCAATCATTGTATTCAACGTGAATGTGAGTAGACTATGAAATCATTATCGCTAATTTGTAGATTCTTCTACTGAGCGCAATGCACTCATGGCCAGAGTGTATCCCAAGTTAAAGTCATTTTGTCAGGAGTCCGGGTATGAGTTCCAAATAGTGGATATGAGATGGGGAGTGCGAGATGAAGCTACAGACAACCACATGACGTCAGAACTCTGTCTCCGGGAGATTAAACACTGTCAACGTCTGTCTACAGGGCCAAATTTTGTGGTACAGTTAATATAAATATTTCGCTTAAACGTTTTGAATAGTCTTTGTTAAAAAATGTGTTATACATGTATCATATATTGGTTGATTGATTGGTGTTTTAAGTCAGGCTTAAGGATATTTCACTCATATGACGACGGTGTGTTCCAACAATAATTGACACTAGCACAACAAAGATGTGTGGCGTTTCCATAAGGTTGGATAGTTAATTTTCCTCAAGTGCAAAGTTAAGACAGCATTGCTACTCTTCAAACAAACTGCCCTTAGCTAGAGGACCCATATAGTGGACTTTATTGTCATTCCTTTTCGGTGTATGTATACATTTATTCCTTTTTCATGATCTTGTTTTATTGTTTAAGATATTGCATGTTATGGTTAATTTTGTAAAAGGTGGACAATTGATTATCGAAGCACTTAGCAAAATTTATTGTTTTGATGAGAGAGGCAACTGTTTTGAAATTGTTTTTTTTAAATGTTCGTTACTTTTCTTTTTTCTATATGGTATATCTTTATAGTTTACAATTCACATTAAATATGTCAATTCCAGCTTCCGTTTAACAATGCTGTGACTTGAATATATCCATCACAGTTTCAATCGAGAAATCATTTGTGATGTTAGCCTTGTTAAGGATTCACTGGTTCGCAGCCTAGTCCTCAACGATGATGGTAATGTTTGAATTTTCTTCTATCTTAGACTTTTCTGTCTCACAAGTACGGATACAGGGCTTTTCCTAATAATATAGAAGCCACAGAATTCGAGAAAGTTTTCTCCAAAATAACAGATGAGGAGGAGAGATCGATTATCAGCAAGTAAGATAAATCATTGACACAAATTCCAAAATGAGAAAAGAGAACATAAAGTCAAGTTTATCACCCATCAAATTGCTGCGATGCTGCTGCTATATCATGTTTTGTAGGATTTCTGTTCTCGGCTATGCCATTAAAATGTTGGTGCTTTAAGTCAAATGTACGGTGAACTTTTTCTTTGTGCAATGTTGTATTTATATATTTCAAGCAGATAGAAATGAATCTTGCTACTCACAATTGAACAGCGCCAGCGACAAGCTGCAAGCCTATAAATATACAAAACTAAGTTATGTCCAAGTGATGTACACGATTTGAATGGATTTATTTTGTTTTCAATCAGATCACTACGAGAAATGTACATAAGTACACCATACATTTTACCAAAGAAACCAAATATTAAGCTGGCTTTAGCTTCAAATGATGAATCCTACAACAAATGTAATATCAGTTTTATTAACAACTTAACTGGGAGTATATTTAGGTTACAACATATTTTTTTATTGTTTTTTTCCCTTCAACAGAAATTACTAATGTCCATTGACAAAAACCCTGAAATAAGAGATGAAAGAATTTGGCAAGAACTTAATTTGAACTGTGGTTCCTTAGAAGTGGTATATGTTGAAGATATATGGTAAAAAAAGTAAACCAAAGCCCTTTTCCATTCTTACTTAACACCTCTAAAACAGTGTAATGCGATAATGTTTTGTGTCATCAACCATGTCCCGCTTATATATTTATTTACTTCTAAATGACGTATTTAGACATGCATTTGATTTATTACACTGTAACGTTTACTCATACTGTGGACACTGAAGGTTGTCTGGTGTTTCTATTTGCAGATGGATTAGACGAGATGATAACTCAGTACCTCCATGTTACACGCTTCTACCGATCAGTACACATTTACCAGATTTTATTTCAAACGAAGAAGAGAAACAAACGGAAGCAAGGAAAATATGGCAAGAGGAAAGTAGTCGTGTAAAAGAGGCATTCATAAAAGCTGCGACAACTGTGCTCGATTCTAAAGAGATGAATAAATATATCATATCAGGTTAGAACTGCTGGCCAATCTGTGTTCTACTTCACAATGCATTAACAATATGCCTACAAACTTTTATAATATAACACATGATTTATTTTTTACATTGCCTAGTATTCCACATTTAAACAAAAGAAAACTACTTTATAGAAAGACAACCACTTTGTACATAAAAAAATTGTGTACAAATTTTACACAAATGGTGTGTATAACGCCGGAATTTGAAAATAGCGCTACGAATTCAGAATTGATGTAATAATCATTTTTGATTTTTTAGTTACGGAAGCAGAGATAGAGTGTGGAATTCTGTCAGCAGAAGACGTGAACAAACACTGTGTCTGGTTCCGAAGAGTTATCACAGATATTCACCAAAAAGAAACCACTCCAATTGTAGCCAAGTTTATAGGTGAGGTTCTGCAGTAATGAAGTAATATGGAACACGTAGCCATGTTCATTGGTCAGTCTCTGTAACTGAGAAATGACGTCACTTGATGCATTTTTCATGGATAAGATCCTAAAAATGATAATTGACATGACTCGCGACCATGCTCATTGGTCGGTACCTGTTGCTGAGAAAGGAGACCACTCGTGGCCATGTTCATTGATCAGTCTCGGAAAGTGATAAATGTTTATTCTGTTTATTCAGTTTATTGGTAAGAATATTGTAGCTTTCATATTGACTTGTATTAATGATGGAATTTTCCTTTCAGACTGTTCTCCGTCAGTAGAAGAGCAGAAACAGAAACGCGATCTGCTTACAAGACTGGCCGATGAAAAATTACCAACCGTTCTCGACCAGAAGCGAATTCAAAAATACGAAATCAATTGGACAGACGAAGGTATTGAAAATATTTGTTTCGATTTTTTTTGTTAGAATTTTTTGTATGTCCGATCTAAAGTCATCATAAGGTATTGTTTGTGGCTGACCGAATCAAGTACTGGGCGATACCATCGATAACCAGGGTGACAGGGACAAAAAAAAACTGAGTGATTTATATCATAGTTTGAGGGACATGAACCTTAGTCTGAATGACACAGTTCGTAACTTCGTTGAGCACAAACAGTTCACGATACTTAGGTTATTTCACTCATATGCTTTCGGTGCCAACCGAATGGGTGAGCACAATGAACCCAACACCTATGCCAGATAACAAAGACGACACCGCGAAATCCCCAGATCCAATACAAAGACACCACAGACAGAGCTGCTTCTTGTTCCTCATTACCTCTGAGACCACCAGGGCGACAAGAAGTTACCAGACAGGAAGTCAGAACGAATGAACTATATGACATTGAATTTAAAATATTAAACTGACCTATTATGAAATAAAACAACCATTATGACACTGATAATAGAGTCGTATAACAAGGCAGGTGATATATCATTAAATAAAAGAGGACATACAGTGGTGATATTGACACAATATGCAAATACATTTCGCGAAAAGTTAATTACTTAAAATAAATAAATTAATTGTGCTCATTTTAAAGTATCTGAGTCGCGTAGATAACCAATTTTCAATGAATATTTTAAATAAATAAAACGGGAAGTATGTGCTTGCCTCCACCGAGATTCGAACCCAGGACCTTTGGGTTACAGGCCCAACACTCACTGCATAGTCCCGAATTCTAACCCAGCGAAGACGGCGATTTTCTTTCTACATAAAGCACTGACACAGGGATGCTAAATTAACTTTTGCCACCCAGCGTTCATTCTTGCACTTTAAAAGGCATATTGTCGACTTTTCGACTGTTTTTTTCTAAAGATTTTGTCGTAAGTTTTTAGGAACAAAACTATAAACCCTATCCTGCCCACAAGATATTAGACCACTAATGCAGATGCTTTGTTAATTCCAAACCGAACTGAAGGATTGAAGATATGCTGAGTAAATAGTCACCTTATGGTGATCAGCAACTAACAGCTAGCCAATGCTATACGGTTCATGGCTTTGATTTCCATGTCGGAACATACTCCAACACTTTCCGTACCGGTTAAATTATCTCGGAGGTGAATGGAAGCAATAATATTACACTAAAACGTATCATGTTAATCGCCGGATGTTTTATGCGCATGCCTGGAAATCAACCAACGTACCGTGCGGACTTGTTTTAAAAAAACTCATCAAACAATCCCGTTTCACGGGTTAAATCATGTTTAAACAAAAAAAAATTATTATGTATGACTTGTTGCAAATACTTCAAATTTCGTCCTCTATAAGTATTTTAATAATGATGTAGCTCCATTGACGTCATCATATCAACACAAGAATAACGTGTAGACGTTAACAATAAACACGTGTATTACTCAGTCATATGATGAAAGCAAATCCATGCGAGTTACCTCCATGAAATGAACCGCTCCTCACCCGAGATTATTTACGGTACGGAACTGGCAGAGGGATGTTCCGACATGCTTGATTTCTGCCGAAATGCACCGAAGTGTTTCAAACGCCGTTAAACGACATCTGCATCGGAAATCACATTGCTGAGTTAGAATGGTAGGCTACGTGGTCCACTTTGATGTAACAGATATGTGACTCCTTCTCGCTATACGTATGTTTGTTCTAATTTAGATCTGGTCTATTGCGCGAAAATGTGCAAATATTTGTCTGCATTGAAAACATTTATTTATCGGATTAAAAATTGTCAAAATAAAAATATATTATTTTTCAAGGTATCAACCCATCGGAAGAGGAAGAGCATCAGAAGTATATAGATAGTTTATGTGGAGAATTTCAGTCAATTGCAACGGAGATGATATCCGCTGGCATTGAGGAAAGAAACAAACACGAACTGACAGATGACTTATACGAAGAGGTTTTGCAGCATACTCTATTCGCCCAGACTAAATGTCGCAGTTTCCACGGCAGAGACAATATGCTTGAGGTAAGGACATGCATAGGATCAAGGCCAGTTGTAGTTGGACATGGGCAGGGAGTCGACGTTTGGGGGTCATTCTGACGCTACACTAACTGTCTTCTTCTAATACAAATTTTGTCCTTAACTTAAGGTCATCGCCCCACTATTAAAAAGCAGGGTTGACCCGCTTGATATATTGACAACATTCATGTACTAGGTCCTCGTGAATTAATTGTGCAGAGTTAAGAATGGTATTTGGAAGAGCAATTGACCCGCACATAAACATGCATTATGTACCTACATTCTAAAATAAAAAAACACGTCAACATTAATGCTGTTTTTCTGTTTATATAGTCGATCCAGTCTTACATTCTTGGTAAAAGCAGAATACCCTTAGTAATACATGGTCCTTCTGGAAGTGGTAAAACATCAGTCATGGCTAAAGCAGCACAGCTGACCAAAACATGGATTCAAAATTCAGGCAAATGCATAGTGTTATTGAGGTAAGAATTTACTGGTGTGTCGTTTATGTATTCATTAGGAGTTTTGTTTATTGGGGTTTTACATCGTACTTAATGTTATTTCACTCATTTGACGACGTCCTAGTCACACGGAGAAAGGAATCCACCCTCAACATCATTGCCAAGAAAAAAATACAAAGAATACGTGTATTGGTTCTCCTATGTTAGTGGTTTACAAAGCACATGATATGATATATGATCATTTGTTTGTGCACTTCTACTGTTGGCGAAAGCTCGAATCCAGATTACAGGTTAAAATGCTATATATTTTGAATAAATGAAGAGAGAAAAATGGGCTTGCCTCCACCGGGTTTCGAACCCGGAACCTTATATATATACACTCTTAGAAATAATGGTTCTTTGAGGGTTCTTTAGAAAAGAGGATGGTTCTAAATGGTACCATAAGGACAACAAACGGTTCTTTGATTAAACAAGATAGGGAGAAATACAAGAAACAGTTGCTGTGATGGTGCCATACAGAACCATAAAGGGTTCCACTAGAGCCATGACCGAAGAACCTTAAAGGGTTCTATTAGAGCCATATTTTTCGAAGAGTGTATCATATACCATGTTATATCTAGAGTAGATATACCATACGCTCGTTAATGTGATAATGAACAAGATCCGAAGGACCACCTCGTTTTTGCTCTTTGGCTGTATCCCATTGATTGTTGTTTATGCGGATAAAATCTGCAAAAACTAAAATTGAAGTCTGTATTTGGGAATAGATTCTTGGGAACGACTCCTGACAGTACCAGTATCACAGCACTGCTCACAAGTCTCGTTAATCAGTTGATGATGATCGTTAAGGAAAAGATAAACATCCCTAAGGTATCTATGATCAGCTTTGATTCTGCATTCATCAAATCACATAAAACAAACTTCATCTAAATAATATTACGGGATAGAATAAGCCTTTACGGAATTTATTCCCTCCGTTTATATTCTTCAAATGTATACCTTAGTTAAATAATATTATTTATAGTGGATAAAATTATATCGTATCATAAACCATTCTGGTATAACCTCACGGTCTTTAAATATAACTGTCTACATCTAGTTATTCACATTTACTCTATTTTAAATTTTTCTATTAAATTCAGTAATAGACGTAAAAAGTTTTTTAACCAGTTTGCTGCAAACACATTTATAAACTTTGTTACGAACAAAGAAAATAATTTTAAAACGATATAAGAATAGACATCAACTCTCTATTCACACAGTCATACTTAAGATAGCCATATGTACATGGTTCTTGAAAAAAAAATTGTGCTACTTTCAAGTATTTTGTTTTTCTTCTTGCTAGGAATTGAAAGATTTGGTGGTACTGTTCGCCAAGATGTTAGGCGCTCTGCCCCCTACATCGAATGTCGTCATTTACCTGGACTCCTTGGATCAGCTAGACCCCAGTAATGGAGCCAGACAACTCAGCTGGTTACCAAAGCATTTGCCATCAATGGTGAAGATTGTGGTCTCCACTCTTCCTGAGCCCACCTACGAGTGCTTCCCTAGATTACAGGTAGTACTAACGACGTTTTGTTTAACCCACGAGGACTTGTAGGGTATCGATCGTTATAATATCCTCATATCGTAATTTAAACAATTACATATATGTAGCATTTAACTGTTTGCTTTACACTTCACACCCGGTATTTCCGGTATGAAATCGTGGCAACGAAAGTGTACACAGAGTGTACAGCCCATAGAAAACCAGATGAGTGAGAATTCTGGGTAGGCTTACTTCCAACAATAAACAGCGATATAACCATAATGTCCAACCACTGTGTTTACAAAATGATATTATTCTATATTACTAGCATGATTATACTTCAACACGCGGTCAGCTGAGTGGCGTATGGTGTGAAACCACCATCAACCGAACAACAGTGCATAAACATTCATTGGTTAACAAAGGTAGCTATTCCCAGCATATTCTCCCTTCGTCACTAAGCACTGTTGGAAGATTAATTTCCCAATAGTGCAAACAACATTTTACCGTTGTGCTAGTGTAGCAAGTACTGTTAGATAACACCACCGCCATATAAGTGAAATTCTCCTTTTGGAGGTGTTGACACCAATCAGTCAGCCAGTTAGTCTATTTTGGTCAAGAAAACATACTCACTAAGGAGTAAATCCACAGTATCAGGATTATTGCCAAACAACTAGTTATACTACACTTTAAGCATAGTGCACCTGTTTTATCGACCCAGTCTCTTTCAACTAACCATGTTATAACTGTGAATTTAGTTTTCTTCCAAGTATTCCAGATGATACTCGAAGATAATATAAATAAGTAATTATTTTATTTGCTCGGAGCGCTAAAAGCTTCGCTAACTATTCCATCAATTATTACTTTTGCTTTTAGCGCTAAACGGAGTGGAATTTTATAGTATGCGACAGATGTTTAATGTCTCCTTAATTACAAACATCACTTAATCTTCAAGTTCCATTTACATTTCACTTCACGTTAATATTGAGTGCATTTATTTTCATCAAGGTTTCGAGCGTGGTGATAAATTTTAGCTTTAAATATTTATGTCCAGACATTACTTAAGACTATTAATTCCAACAGGATTGAGGTTCTTCGCCGCAAGTACTGAAGTAATGAAAAAAAAAATGAAACCGAATAGTTTACGAAATGGGAACGATGAGAAGCATTCCATTTGACACAAGCTGTTTCTATTTACATTTCGTCTATCTGGCCTTAAGAAATTAATTTGAAAGATAATGCATTTGATGTCCTGTTCGGATATGGCAGGCGAAGTGTTTCAATATTAAATCAATTATATTTGTTTGAAAAAGTTAATATGTTTGAATAAAAACGTAATATATGTTTTAAAATTCTGCATTTGCATTCA
>JAQQZZ010102516.1:0-16271 GCA_030265115.1 Mopalia vespertina
GATGACGATACAGGCATATGTATCGAAACGTTGTGTTCTATCACAAAACAAGAAGTGGTTACTCAGAAATTGTATAAAAAAAAATATTTCATTATGAAACACTACTATCTAACAGTTTCTAAAGGGTTTCTAGTATAATTAAAACTGAAACATAACAAAAACGACTGTCTTTTCCAAAAACTGATCATGGGTTAGTACTGAAACACTTTTATATAACATTTAGCTCAAAGAATAGGTAGGGAAGTTTGGTTGGCTCTATAAGACTGTCTTTTAGAACGACTACTAACAGCCTACATCTATATGTACACGAGGCTATGCTCAACAGCATTTCAAGGTCTTGCTGGACCTCTGGGTTGATTTTAATGAAAACAATTTTTCTCGGCCCAAAAATCAGACATGTAACCGCGTGGTGCTATCTTGATGTTTTATCTCTTATGATGTAACACCAAATAAATTTCGTTATTTAACTAAACAAAAATGATTTCCTTCACCCATTGGACTGGCACGTCGTTACTCGTTATATGAGTGAAATAGCCTTAAGTACGGCGTTAGTCCACAATCAAAACCTATTTCAAAATGCAACAAGAAATAAGGTATATTCTATGTAGAATCTGCCAAAGTGTCAAATAGACATTGTAAGATTTGCAATTAATTCAGTCTTTATTTAATCTAACTCGAGAGGGGAGGAGTACTTTATTCATTACCTTGCTCTCTGATAAAAGATATTTTGGGGCTCAAAAATGTGTTTATATTTGGTCGTCAATCCAACAGAGCATTACCTGGATGGTTACGTTTTAACTATAACTACTTCTTAATGGCAGCTTCTGGCTTAAAATGAACATAATCCTCTTATCAAAAAGTAAAATGAAAAGAAGGGAGAAAAAAAACAGAAAAATAACTCTCCATTTGACATTTATATATACTATACAATTCATAGTCATTTTGTTTATTTTCTTTATCACCAATTTTCTACTCCCGTCCTAAACATAATATTATAATATTGTACATCTTTAGTAGAAGTTGCGTAACCCTTCTCTCAGTCATGAAATTCCATAGAACGTAATTTTAACCTAGATATTGTGCTTACATTTCTCATCATACATCGGCAAATGGAACCCACCTGCCAGTGCAAATAGATATAGGATGCATATGACGAATACCAATCTCTGCAATTAATCTGTCACAGCTTTTATATATATATGAAATAATCTTGAGTACAGAGTAAAACTACCATAAAACAGGATTTGTCTAAATATAATGCTTTATAATATACCCCGATATTAATTCATAAAGTTTTAACTCGACGTAGAGTATATATTTAGTTATGATAAACACGGAAATGAAGCGGTGTCAGAACGACATGTTCTTTCTCCTTTACAAAATAAAAAAAAATTTCTGGTGTTATGTAGGCCTACAATGTAAGATAAAATGTCAATCGCTATCTCCCGCTTGAAACATAAACAAAGTATTTTGTTGTCGTATAAATATGTCAATTTTCACGGTGTTTTTGGCATATTGTTTATGTGCAGCGACTCGCCTTCTGCCCCTAGCGGAAGTCAAGCGGCCTTGTACCAATGGCGGCTGTGTATTTTGATTGGCGTGGTGGGTCAAGTTTTTCTTATACGTCATTGACGTGACCATTCAATGGCAGTCGCCATTTCTTCCGTGATCGTTGAGAAGTCCGAGTCGGACAGCGAACCCTCTGCCAAGCGGAGGGCTGTTTGCTCGGTCGAAGAGTCGACAAATAATAGAACAGATGTCGAAGAAAACACTCAGAATGAATATAGATCTGAAAGTTCTGCGGAGTCTTACGACGATCTAAATCGGGAACTTCTTGAAAATAATGTTACCGGACCGGAAGTCAGTTCTCGCATTGCGGAATTGATAGACACACGTCTCACTAAAGAATTATTGCACGACCCTGTCAAACAGAAGTTCGATGCAACACCATCGTCCAAAAAACGTTCCGTTCCTAAAAGAAACGGTGGTTAATGCACCAGTGTGGAACGAAATGTATCCTGGCTTGAGAGCTGACTTTAAATTGAAGAAAGTTGAACAATTTATAGTTCATGGTCTAAGGCCTCTCTTTAAACTAGGAAGTTCTTTGCATGAATTACGCAAGCAAAAACATCGGGATATAACTTATAACATTGAGGAATGGGCTTCATAAGCCATTGATGCCATTTCGTTGGTTGCTCAAGCAGGTTATCACATAAATGTGAGGAGACGTGAGGCTATAAGACCTGACCTGAACATTTCCTACCGGAAACTGTGTTCCCCAGACGTCCCCATGACAAATAATCTTTTTGGTGATGAACTCCCTAAATAACCTGAAGACATAACGAAAGTCAGCGCTTTGGCTAATATAATGGGTAATCCGTCAAAATACTGGAAAGCCGCAAACCGCTACAATTACAAAAACAAAAGATTTCAGAAAACCCAAAGAACCGGAAATTGGAGAAAACCAAACATGCGTTTCCACAAAAAGAAGTGAAACTCCGCAAGTAACAACACAAATTAAAGTTGGATGGCTACAATCCTAAAAAGGTAGGCCTTTATCTGATAATTGTGAATTAAAGTTTTCAAATAAATCTTGTCACTTTAAAGCCGGTATAATTTGCAATAATTTCTATGTGTGGGATGAAATAACCAAAGACAACTGGATCTTGAAGGTTATTAAAGAAGGACTCAAAATAGAGTTTAAAAATATTCCCGCTCAGACTAGGTTTATTTAAAACCATAAATTGAGCAAAAGTGAACACAGTCTAATTCAAAAGGAATTCTATTACCCCTGCAAGTTTGCGTAATGCATACAGCATGAGTTGGCATCATGCCAAGTGTCCTAAAATTCTCAATAGACGACAGCTTTAGTCTCGCGAGGGAATTCTTAGTGTCACCGGACGCATCCATCATAACAGGGGTATTGGCATGTTTGTTTATTTTGTTTGTTGTTTATGAAGAAGCTGACGACAACAAAATGGAGTTCACAGTTGGGATAACGTTTATTTCAAATGGCATTAAATGTACGGTTTTAGCAGCAAAAAAATCATTTCGGGACATACGAAATATATTATGTACGGTATTGATAGGGAGAGCTATTTCGCGCTTTTAGATATGAATTAACTAAATTAGAAGAAATCGAGGAATTCATGACAGAGAGTGATGATGAAGAATTGTTGGCGATGGGGCCGGAAACTTTGCCCTGTCATACTGTTCGATTTGTACAACCATCGACAAACGGGCTAAAATTATTCGCTTCTATACGGCTTGAGGATTCGACAGTTAAGCAGACAAAATGGAGTATAACATTGCTACGCTTGCCTTAAGCGCCGTGTTTTGGCTCATAGAAGTTGGTCGAAATACATAAGATGAAAAGCAAGTACAAGAGCATATGTGTGTGTGTTTGATGGATTCCTGTTTGAATGTATGCGGCATAAACCCTTTTAACCAATCACCCAAGAGATATCAGCTGTATTTGCATATAATTGTCGCTTCTGTTTATGTAGCTGTATATGACTTTTGTTTAATCAATGTACTGTTTTTATTGGTCTCTCAAACGTGTATAAATACCATATGCCACAATGCAGCCTTGTAGTTGCCATGTCGGTAGAACAAGACAGTATCTCTTTGAAAGCTCAAAACCGAAATAAAACACAGCTCCGTGTTGGATGTATTATTCATTATAAAAGTATATACACGGGATACATCACATGCTATAATTGAGTGAACATCCCCTCAGTACTGGTTAACATCCATGTGTCTTGCATGGTAATATTACAGCATCGGTCATTAGCGCACATCTATAAATGTAACCGACGAGTTACATACGGTATTGTTATCAAACTTATTAATTCGTATTCTAAACAATTAGATTAATGTTGCGAACGTTCGCGTCAATTTAGACCAATGACTAGATATTTCACTTCCTCCATATGCTATTTTCTGTACCAGGATAGTTGTACAGCGATATACCGTTGCTGATATAATGAAAGCAGGCAGTCACAAAATAGACAATTAAACAGCAGCTTTTTTTAACCCTGTATAGTGTCATTTTATAAAGCTATATTCTTTGAACAGGATTTATTAATAATAATCTGATTTTTATTTTCTAGGTGTGAGTTTGAACAACCAACTTTTTCCAAAACACTGAAAGTTACCATCCTTGGATATTTAGGGTACCATCCACCGGAAGCGCCGTGGTGGAATCCATTGTGTCAGTTGACCGACCCGGATATGACCAGTAAGTCGACTGTGTAGTCAGGATTAGTCTGCTCTCTTCCTATTTTATTGCGCTTTATTGCCTAGTGAATATGGATTAACTAATCAATATGGGCTAAGAGTGCAATAATCTTCGACGGGTTAACATTGGTTAATTAATAATATGGGTTGATTCAATTAAATAGGTCGACTGATAACAGTACACATCCCTTGGTTGAGTTGGTGGGGCAATAACTGATATTACCGTGATATAAGTGAAATACTCCTAACTTAGCATAACGGACCAGTTATCTTATCTGTCTGGCTTGGTTTATCATCACTGATTGATTAGTTTATATGGTCAGCAGTTTGGTTAAGGTTGACTGAGTAATAATATTGTTTGGCCATATAAAATTTGATTTGACTTGTTGGCATGGGTAACTTTATTAATGGGGCCGAAGAATAATTAATGGTCGATGTAGCTCCTTTAACACCATTGCGTGACGCTTGTAAAATAAATGTAAAAATTTGATTTTGTTTGTAAATGAATTTTAAGATATAATTATCGAAATTTTGGTCTACAAATCAGTTTTTCTTATCTTTCAGAAAATTTGACCACGTTACAGAATTACCTGTTTTTCTATTCGGTAATTGTGTTTTGTTTCGGGCCACTGAGAGTACGAAAACGTGAGTTATGTTTCTTTGGTGTCATATTTAGATTATACCAAACGTAATTCTGATATTACATATAACGTTGGTTATATCATCCGTCAATCCATTTATAATAAATTATTTGTTTCTAGAGAAATTAATTTATAATTGCTTGTATAATTGTTGTTGTTTTAATTTTACAAAATAATATTTTGTACAGTTGTTCGGATAAAACACAAATTCTGATTTTATTTCCATTCTTTCAGTTTTGAGTTTAAAGGGAAATGCAGCAAAAGCTATTTACTAATAATTAAATTGAGTAGTATATGGGTTGATGTATATTTCAGATTTTAGAGGCAAAGACAGGCCTTCAAGTAAAGTTGTCAGAAATGGTAAGTCAAACAGGAGAACAATAGATGTTCAAAAAGGAAATCATTTAAGTCAGATTTTACGGTATAACAGTTTTGCATCTCAGCCTACAGTCATGCTACATACAATTTAAAGGGGACCGTGCTCGGGATACTACCGTCATACTTGAAAGCACCAGTGCAACAGGAATTTATATCCCAACCGGTCGCTTCATTACAAGATTGAAAAACAACCATCGGGATGACACGCCGTCATATGAGTGACAGAGCACATTCTGATATAATCATATGATCATATGAGTATCATATGATACTCTTAAGTACGATCTCTAACCCCAAACAAACACGTCAAGTTTTGTAGAGCGGCGGGTCACTGGCCTCTATTTTTCTTTTCTCTTAAATACAGTTATGAGTGAAATACGGCGTTAAACTCCAATCTAACAAATCATCAAATATCAGTGCTGATATCTGTACTTGTATCACAGATACCTCGTAGTCATTATAATAACTTAAACACCCAAATATCAAAATGAACACGTTTTTTTTTTCTTCAAAAAAGGCACATAAACAATATTTGACGTAAGTCACTCTTCCAGAGTTTTTCTTTCATAGAGATACATTTGATCTAACTTCACGTCTGAGAAAAAAAGATATATAGACTTTGTTCTGAAAACCATTGAGATCAAATAAATAAAATGAGCAGTCCAGTCCCTTGAATTCCCATGTAGATTTTTTTTTCATTCGACGCTGAATCTAAAGAAAACGCAAACTCCACTCCAGCCATCAGCCACGATTATTCACAGTGTTTGTGGTCAGCAAGCATTTTGTAACCATTAAGTACTATCTAGCTTTTCAACGGAGACTGGAAACTTTGGGATAAAACCGCGCCATCGCTATCTTACCAGAAGGTCACGTGACGGGGCACTACTTTTAGCCACGGTGACGAAAAAATCCAGCGGCTTAAAAATTTGAAAATGTGTAATGTGGGTCCACATAAAATGGAACAATGTTTTGATTTAAGAATAAATAACTTTGTTAGTATCTTTGAAGAAGGAATTGCATTGGTCTACAGCTGAACGACATGATATCATATAGTCCCGGTGTATTTATACAGCTGTCATTTGCCTGGTTACGATCGCCCAATTTACACCCCTTAGCAAATATCACTTCATTCACAATGGTCCTGATTTATGACTAAACAGGCTGATGTAAGGCATGGAGGTAAGACGGCTTCCGGTTTAAATCAAATGGTCAGCAAGTTGATAGAAACGGTACAAATAAACTGATCAGGGGTCAGTTGCTCGAAGTGCTATTAAATTTAACCCTCTATTAGATGACGTCAAACCTTGCTCGAAGGCCTGTATTTAATCCTCTATTAGCATTTTAATCTGGTGCTCTTGACTAATACTCTTTCGAACAAATGGCCCCTGGATGAAAAAGTCTCTCAGATAAGCAACATCGCCACCTAGCCAGATAAAACTTTCACAGTTTTAAAAAACTACGCAACTTTGCGGTGAAAGTAATTGGCTCCGTTTTCATAAAGCTATACTTAAGTATATTTTAAAGTTTAGAAAAACTTAGTCAATTTTCAAAGATCACTTTAAATACATAAACATCATTTTACTTGCTTTTTTTATGCTAAATGATAGATGGTAAGTAAAATTAAAAAAATATAACTTACCTATTTCACGGGTTGTTTTCAACGGTAAATGAAAGGCTATGTCCTGATTGTTAAATTTGTGTTCAATGGAATACTCCAGGGTATTTCACTTTGTAATGCCACTAATTTGGTAAAAATAAAGACAAAGGTTTTGGATTCGATTTAATGTTTGAAATATTTTTTTAAATTAACCTATCAGAAAAGCAACTGTACGATAACCGGGCCATATAACAGCCATTTTTTTTTGTTGCAGTTATTAACATGCAGTGTAACCTGACTCTCCAGCCGTGGTAGAAGTAAACGCGAGATGAGTCTGGTTCACGCGAGACTACCCACCGAAGGCATCCTGGTCATTACACTTCTGTCGAAGAAGAGTGACGACCAAGGGCGATAAATCTGTAGCTTACAACTGTTAAAAAGTAATGTGTTGTGCGAGTTACCCTCCTTTGTCGTCATTTGCTTTCAAAAGAAGTGTAAAATAGCCAGTATGGCTTTGATGGGTAGATAAAACGCGATTTGATGCCGGAGAGGGAATTTTGAGTTAGTTGAAATAGTGTTAATGGATTTTTTACATACACAAAGAAAACAACAAAGAAAAATTGTATTAGGGCTCAACCGAAATGTTAGACCAGTTAATAATTGTGCTAGCTAGACTATACCGGCTACGGACATGCACTTGCAGAAGTTTACACATCACTTATCCCGTTATCAAATGGATTGGACCAAAATACCTGCATGTATTACGTTATTTCCGTTGTTGGAAACGTTCTTGGGTGCCTCTGAACAATTCCCGAATTAACAGTTGGTAGCACATTGGATAAGCTATTTGTTAAAATAGAAGACTCCATGGACAATTACAATTAAGTGAGTGGAGAACTGATGTATTGGCTGTATTTATCTCTTCTTCATCGTACTATGGAAAAGTTCGTATGGAGCTGAGCAAAGAAAAAAAACAATTATAATTCGTTCTTGTTACAGTTAATAACACAAAGGGTTTACGTTATTACAAGGACAGTCATTCAGGGGCCCGTTCCACGAAGCGATCTTAGCTTAAGTTGATCTTAATAACCATGACGGCACAATACCTTCAACACTGGTCGCCATGGCAATTAAGATGAACTTGGGCTAAGATCGCTTCGTGGAACGAGCCAGTTTTCTGAGTCTGGAGTTCAAATTCATTGATACGAATAAACAACGTAACGGTAACATTCCCATAGCTCGATATGCATCAATTTTAATGTTTGTAAGCTTAACAAAAAATGTCTCAATATCCATTTTGTGTTATATGTTATTTGTTTTTATGTTTTGCGAGGAGCCCCCTTGTGGCCTTCGGGCTGTGGGACATCCTATTTAGATAAATAAAACAATACATTACATTTTAAGGGCCTGTGCGAAAACTTAGAATTTCCTTCTATTATTCACTGTAGGAGCAAATGTAAAATCTTCTGAGGAAACTAAGCAATCAACCTAAAGTTGATGTTTTTGTTTGCAACTGATCATTTTAGTTTTCAACCTAAAAAGAAAATATTAGCAAGTTAGAATGTTTCAGGCTTTGTCAATTAATATCTGAAAATGCCAAATAAAGTAGTTTTCAAGGAAATTAGTGACCTACTTTTTTCTCATGTTGTTGTAAAATTTGCCTTAGAATCCATACTCGTCTGCGTATGCTTCTTCACCGCTGGTTTGGGAGGGTGGAGTTTCATGTTGCCCTGGTGCTCTCAGGGCTGAGGGGCAACATGAAGCCGGTCTGTTATTGATGTCTTTGTATTACGTCCTGTATTGTCTTTGTTTGTTGCTAGTAGTATCGAGGGTAGTTTCCTTCATGGCACGCCGTTATGTGAGTAAAATAACCTGAAGTATAACCAACAGACAAATAATCACCACTACCTTGTGTGTGTCTGTTGGGAGGGAGCTTTCTGGTGCTCTTGGAGGCAAGCGGCAAAAGATTTGTTCCATTTATAACGTCTTTGTATTGCGTCTTCTGATTGTCTTATCTTCGTTTATTGCCAGTGACGTCGACGGGGGATTTAGATCACCGAGAGCTGGCACACGGTGATATTAGTTAAATAATATAAGGTCCGTCTACACGATACAACTTTTGTTGGACAACAAGGACCAACTTTTGTTTTACTCATGTTGGAAGGCATTTGTTTTACCGTGTAGACCGCGTCGTCCAACAAGTTCAAACATCGTCATACATGTTGGACGGTGTTGGTGCATGCATCTATTTTCCAACAGCGACCAACATTGTTGTGTCCTACTTTTAAAGTTAACCAATCAAAAAAGGAATATGTAGCATGTGACATTGTTTTGTCACATGATTTAAACATGACAAGCCAGCTGGGGCGTTGGGATTTATTTTCGGAGATTGGGCATTTTAGTTTAGAATATACGAGAAAATCCTGTGTCTTTATAATACTTTGATGAAGGATTATAGAGACAAGGAGAAAGAAAAGACTGCATTAAAGGATCTGGCAAATTTATTTCAAACATCGGGTAGGAAACATCGTCGCTCTGTTGTAGAAATACTCGCACCACGTAAAGCACGTCATGGATAAATTTGTGTAGCGGGAGAGAACAGTTTGGGTTTCCATGCAAAATTTTTTATACTGCAAATTGAAACTTAAGCAGCATGTTGCACACTGATTTTCAAAGATCCATTGTAATTTTTAACTTGAGTTGAGAAATGTCAATGTCATCTATAGATTGGGAATGTTTGTTGTGTGTGTGGGTTAGTTAGTCCGAGTGGCTCTGGCGTTTTGTTTCTGATAATGCCGGACAGATATATCCAACAGAGAGTAACACAAAAACTATCGTCTGAGCCCCTTGGACTACTCTCACACTGAATAAATTTAAGAACATTTTCACCACTGTGGATTGATTGAATCTGAAATATGTTGTTTTTGTTTCAGTTGACAGCATTTTTTTATATATAATAACTGGTATGAATACATATAGTAGACTACGTGGGTTTTAAATAATTGATGTAAAACCTACACTATTTATTGTAGATAATATCTGGATCAAAAAGACTCAGTGTTTTACGTAGAAAAAGAAAATATAATGTTCACCTTTGGTTAAAATTCCGGTTGGTCCTCAATAGAGGCATATAAATGTATGTTTCTTCTCAACATTAATATATGTTAAAAATCCTATTTTAATCGGCAGTAACGTTTTACTTACAACACAAAGGTTTCTGACATAGATTCATAACTATTTGCAGAGGACCCTATCAAGGTACACAATACTTTATTGACACTTTCAGCGCATAACAATGACGGAAATAATTGTTGATGCAGCACAACCAACGGCGATTTTACGCCTATTTTATGATCACACAACAGCGCCAAACAAAAGTTTGCCAGTGTTTGGTCGTGTTGTATCGTGTGGACAGGGATATCCTACAAAGTGCAACACGGTAGAACAATTGTTGGCTTTTGTTGTACAACAAATGTTTGATCGTGTAGACGGGCCTTTACTTTCATTGAATGGCCTGCCATTAAACAGATTGTTGGGAGACAGGCGAGAGACTTTGGGCTTGCTCCATTCTTTTCACGGCATTGCATTACGCCCAGGACCTGCCCACACCTTAATAAATAAGACAAACGCAAAGCTGCATTGAAATCGTTAAGGCTGTCGCCATAGTTTGATTTAAACAGTCAATATACGAGATCAGATGCTTTGCAAATCTTCCTTACTTATACAGAAGTAATCGACTGTTGTCTCCTTGAATGTATCTAATGGTGCTGTGTGGCCGCGATGAGCTGAAAACATGCGGCTTTTGGAGCTCTTTTTAACGAGCCTACTCTCAGCTCTCTTAAGAAGAGCAAAGGCGCTATCTGACAGATTTAGTGAAAGGTATATTAATTGTAACGTCATGCCATTGTCTCCTATTTCAGCCACATGGTTACGCCGTTTTGTGCTTTAAAACTCGGTTTGTTGACCGTTTTTTGTTGGGTTTTTTTCTTGGAAAGTGCTTATTTTGCCTCCCGCTTCTTGCCTGAGCAATTGATTTAGCACCACGGTTGGCTCTTATTGTCAATGGCGGATAAAGTACATACGCATGCGCAACTATTATGTTGCAAAACAGAATTTTTTATACAAAGAAGGCTACATAGGTGTCGAGACATCACAAAGATGTAAGCACCGCTTCTCGGCATTTTTGGCTAATATCAAAAGAGTATTTTCTTTTCTGATCGGCTTTATATGTTTTGCTCTCCTTTGAAGAGTGGCGACATTAAACAGATGTTTGGACCAAATGGCAAGAGAATTTGAGCTTGCTCCATTATTGACCCCTGTAGTCTGTAGTTGATAGATTATTTTACAAAAGCGGAACTTAACAAAAAATAACAAAAGACGTTAACGGGTTTATCAGTTGCATGAAACCTTAACTCAAACAACAACTTCATATCAATGCATGCAGAAGGTAATCCACATCAATAGTGCATATATCGCCATCAATAAGTCATTTATCGATATCAGATTAAGTGTTCATATGGTCGTCTTTAATCTGTAGCCACTGTTGGTTAACTCACGACAGACTTTCAAGATATCGATTAACAGTTTAAAAGCAGAAAGATTTAGTGACATTCGAATTTGTTTTGTATTTTAACATACTTTTTTTCTAAATCACATTCACCATTTTGTTTTGAAACAAACAAAATACTGTTACTCATTTGTCGAGAGACATTGGCAATATATTTGATCATAAATAGTAGCAACAAATCCTTGCAGTCCCTAAGAGAACTTTGAAATGACATTTGAGTATATGGTAGAGTTAAATGAGAAAGTCGCTCATTCAATGTCTTTCCGAATATGGTTTTTCTTCACAACTGCAATAAAACAATAAATCATTAATTATGTACGCGACTTGACAGTTCATGGTTCAGAAATGTTCGTTACACTGAAACATTTACGCTCCAGATACAATGTTCTTTAGAATTAAAGACGTCAAAATATCCATTAAACAATCTTTATTTGAAATGAGTCTATTATCTGTAAAGGGGTTTGTCTGTAAATGGGATTCTCATGCCAACAGAGATGAAATATATGACTTGCTATATGACACATCATTTTCTAGCCACACATTTTAAACAGCCCCATCTTAAAGATTCTATGACAAATTTAAATCATAGTGTTTCATATGTCCTCCGTTTGTTTGCTGAAGCAATGCGTTTTGAAGAATTTAAATAAGGTCTGTAAACCACTTCTTCAACATGTTTTTATTATACTATGCATGTTTGTTCACGTCAGGCTTCTCTGTTTAATCAAATAGCTATCGTATTTCAGTGTGACTGATGAGCCTAACAATAAAAGGCCCATTGCTACAAAAGACATCCGTAACGAAGTATCCTGTAACATTTTTCGGACACCTGAGAAGAATATTCTCTTATTATTGGTAAAGCCTATCGAAAGAGGTTCGATTCTTCGATCTGCCCTCCAATAAAGGTAATCCCCTAATGTATAGACCATGGCCATGTTTCAGTAAAATACAACTTGAAATATTGCGGTTCGGCTCAGAACACCACCATCGTTATCATCAAATGATAACAGTTGTCTAAACGTAGATGGTACAAAGGTAATATACATCAAATATCAGTTTAAATACCTTCTCAAGACAGCTAACATTGTCAAGCACTATCATAAATTTCTTTAAAAAATTAGGCACCGTTGCACAACTTTGTGGATTAAGTAAAACCGATGAATTACGTCCTGTTTTAGATAAACTTCTAGATACACATTTCTAAATAGATCTTAATCTCGGGTTGGTATGGGTAACATACAGACATCTCGATATAAATAATATACTTACATGGTATAGAAATTATTCAGCATACAAACGATATACGAGCATGTGTTAAATAACTACAAACGGGTATCATAAAGATATAGAATGTACCGCAGTTAAAATGGTTACTCCCACTATGATATATCGACACCATTCTCCATGTGAGTTGTTTTAGTTGCTGTAGAAATTGCTTGATAATGGAGGAATCAAGCCTAAGATGGCAGAAACAATACGTTAGATTTCATTCAATTGATTTACGATTATTACTGGGCAATTGGCTATAACGTTAGCATTGCTAATGATGGGAGATATGGACAACACACTAAATTAGCAGGATTGGGAGAATATGAAAAATGTAACTCTGAGAGAGTATAAAAACATTCAAAACTGTCAATGGGAGTCCATTTAAAATTCATCAATGTCACGGTTGATGAATAGAATTTAACAAGATTTACTCCGAAACATTTATCAACCACAACAAGTAGAACAACCTCTTGCGTTGATTAAAAAGACCGAGTCAGTCAACACCAGCATTAATCAGACTAATGGAGATTGTCACATCCCTCAAAGTTTGTCATCCCTGCATGCTAATCAATAAATAGCAATGCGAGTCTACAAGTGAATTGTGAAACTACAATCTCAAACATTCTAGACAAGTTTAATACTCTGTATACTAGTATAAGCCAAGTTGGCGTGATTGTTCTATCATATTAATTAGTAAACCAGGGTTCACTTAGCTTCATCTAACAAATCACTTCTTATTTGTTTAAGGAAGCGAAAAATTTGGGGATTTGTTAAAACAAGATTTAACACATATTGATATCATTCCCTTGGCATCCAACTTTTAATCAACAAAATGCTTCTATGTGTTTTCTGGTCACGTATCCAACACAATATGTACAATTTCTAACCGGCTCAACCAACCCGACCACACTAGCTGATAACAAGAATTCTATTAAAGGCTTTGTATTTATACACTGATGAATCCATACATCCAAAATATTATAAGTGCATAAACGCTGACAAAATATATATTTTTATCATAACCAGTGTATAGTATTTATTGATTTGTTTTTCATTTGTCCAAATTGTCGAATGAAAAAATGGGTGGATGAATTGAAACTTTCGGTTTATACCACGATCCAGCAGAAGACGTCCTTATCCTATTTTTTGACTGGAGTGATTGAATACTTAACATCCAGTAGTACTTATTTGAATAATCGTGTCAGATATGTGTCCTCTGGATATTCAAACAACCTATGGCATAAATTTGAACAATATATTTCTAGAAGCAACTTCTATTAAAGAAGATTTACATCAAGGAGATGGATGCTCATCTTAATTCTGTTAACGGTTTTCCTAGAAAATCCTTATAATAAAATACAATTTATTGGACTCTCCTTACCTTTTTACCCTGTGTGTGTCTAAAGAAATCAAATTATCACTCAATGGATTTAGGTTGTTCTGCAATGTTAATGAGTAATCAGAACTGATTTAAATGGATTAGCTTATAATAAAAGTTACCCATATGAAAACAGTGTCTTGGTATTTTATTCCTTGGGAAAATAAGATGAATTTACAATTATTTATAGTTGTTGGGAGAGTTGGGCGATTAAATAGATATTCGGTATTTTGTTATCAGGCGGACACTTAACTTAAGTGTCGTTCAGTATTTTCGTTTCTTAGAGATCTTAAGTTTTATTTTAAAAATTGTGTAGGGTGACATCCGTAGGATAAAGCTCAAGACCGCGCATAGTCAGGCAACCAGCTCACTAGCAACCAATCCGACATCACCAGCGACATCACCAGCGACATCACCACCAGCGACATCACCAGCGACACCCACCAGCCTAATAAAAGGCCGTTATCGGAAAAAAATCCAACACGGTCTTAAGACTCGTTTTTCTGAGTAAGTGACAATAATCCACAGTGACAAAAAATGTCGCGGGATCGTCCGTGAATGTATTGACAACATTTATTATATTATTAAACTGGCCACCCAACAAAGAAAAAATGTGGACTGCAGAGCTGCACGGCTAATTCATGAATCGGGGTCAATTTGACCAAGGAACAAGTTCATCTGTTGCATTATTGATATCGAGAAACTTGAGCATGGTTTTATTAGATTAGAGAGTTAGTCCACCGGGTCAGATAATTGAATAAATTTCACACCAGACAATCGCGTTGGTACATGTGTGTTAATCATTCGATAAATGTTTCAACATCGCAATGTCGGAATTATAATATCTATATATAAACAACAAAAAAAAAAGCCAACTGCCAAAATCGAGGAAGTGGAAACATTTGTGTCTACCCTCTCCTGTTTTCTTTCAAACTAACATGTTTCAACTGTAGGCTTCTTCACTTCATCCATTGCCAATCATAAAATTAATTTCTTAGCTGTCAGTAAATAATATCTTCTATTTCCAATTAAATACACGTTAATGGCTAATGGTATATTAATCAAGGCATGTCTTGTGTCGCAGGTCTTTGGTTCAATTGTAACGACTGGCTCTTCGCTCTCCGATTACGAGCTGGGATACAAAAGTCATTCTGAGGCTCATCCCGTATATATATCTGAGTGACACTTCTGCTTATCAAATCAACAGAGAGTGTCAGTCGATGTCTGTACCTTGTCCGTTCCGGTTAAATGTGGACAGTTTGTGACCCTCGGATTACAACCCATGGAAATCATTACAATGTCTTGCCACAGTGTTAACCAACTATTGAAGATCACTGGAAACTCCCTGCCATTTCAAGCAGGTTTCAGCAATTATTAATTTCACACCACCTGTAATTAGTCCCGCTTTTATATTGTTTTACTTGTAGCTTGTCGATAATGCGTTTAACATATTTTTGCCATTGGAGGATTACAATCGACGGATTCATCAGTCGTATAATTATCACATTTATATATTTGTGAAAGACTGATTAATGTGAAATTCTTCGGAACTGAGGCCTTCTTAAACGTGTTTCTCGCCCTCTGTAGATTATTACATACTCGGTTCAAATGCCGATTAACTTATAATCTTACAACCGCTTATTGTATTTATCTTAAGCCGGTTTCCCACTGGGCGAAGTTATTCTCATAAAGCAAAACTTTTCTAACTTTCACATTTCTGCAATTTTTTATCACGCGATTATGTACGCTGACTGTTTGCATCGGCGAAAAACTGTGTGCGAATTGATTTTATTTTTAAAGGCGACTATTGCCTCAAACAATCACGATGTCAGGGAATAAATCACGTGATATATGAACACTTTCGAAGATTGCCTCCAAATACATGTAACAATTCACAAAATAACTGGGGTTGAGGCTGTTGTAGAATTCCTAAATTCCCTTGCTGGTTTTTTTCGCGTCCTAAAAGTTCGATTCACACGAAGACGAATTCGCCTATTGAAAACACGGCTTTATCCAAGTATAGATTTCTCGTTTGATTTTTTTGTGTGGTAATCGAACTCGCGATGCAACAGAACGAACAGCCAGAAAAGTAACTATTTCCAGATATTCCATCTTTACTCAATATAAGCTGGGATTACAATATACAGGGATATGTAACAGCAAGCTTTAACCTTGAATTGCCGATGAAATCACGAACTCTCTCGC